>JAIWNI010000194.1:0-27159 GCA_025331435.1 Choanephora cucurbitarum
ATGATCGCCTGTGCTGATGTGGTGTTGTACCAAAGGAGTAACCGAGGAAGGCACAGTGTTGAAGCAGTCAGAGAATTCACCAAGCAAACCTTTCATAGCATCACCTTCAGACGCGGATAAACCTTCGCCAATAGAACGAGAGAAATCTAAGGACGGATTGGCGGTTGTTGGTTCGAGAGCGTCTAAAGAATGAATACTAGAGGGTTTATCAGAAATATAAAACAATTCAGGAGACGTTTGCAAATACTCGAAAGAAACAATACGTTGACCTTTATTTAAAACAACTTCTTTGTTATCAAGGTTGGCCACCTTCACCGTGGCGATGCCATCATGATCAAATTCCACTACACCAGCCGCGACAGAGAGTAGTTTTTCCAAGGCCTTGTCAGAGGGTGTGGACACAAAAGCGAGAGAGTTGGCGGGTCCTTTGATATCGACATAGGTATGATGGAGTGCCGGTAGAACAGTACGTTCCGTCAAGGGACACATGGATGCGATCGCCGGTAAGGCTGGTTTTGAGAGTTGAGGAATTTGAACCGCACCGGATACGGTATCAATAATGGCGCGTAGAGACTTCAGTGTGGGATACCCAATAATCACCTCATGGGCGAGCTGGGGAACGACATGGCAGCTGAGATCCACAGGAATTTCCCCAAGCAAGGCCTGAATCCGAACGGTACCGAGAGACGAAGTTGTTTGACCAGCTGCGGTATTGAATTGAATTTTCTCTTGTTCGTTGATAGGCAGCCCTAGTTTTTCTGCTAAGGAGTCTCTTATAGCGCTTAACCCAGCACCAGTATCTATCAAACCCTTAACCTCTACACCCTTAATCTTCATAGTTACCCGAGGCGTTGAGGTGGCTCCAGCGCTTGTTGGTACCGAGATATTGTTGATGCCTGGTACTCCATAGGTGTAAATTGGGTCATCGTCGATAGGAATGCTGGCATAACCAGGTTGTGGTTGGACATAGCAGATACTGGCGGGTGATTCTTCTTCTTCCATGTTGTTGATGTGCTTCTGGTTGTAAGTGTTGGATTTGTTGTAGTAGTTGCGATTGCTGTTAGTGTTGTGATGGTTGTCGTAGTTGTTGTTGTAGTTGCGATTGTTGTTGCGGCTGTTGTAGTTGCTGCGATTGTTGTTGCTGTTGTTGTTGCTGTTGTTGTTGCTGTTGTTGTTGCGATTCTTGAAGCACTTCTTAGTGAGATGACCTTCCTTACCGCAGTGACCGCAGATAGGGACACCTGGAGCTGCCCAACGGCGCATAGGGTCTGAGGTTTGTTGATGGCGACGTTGTTGCTGTTGCGGATGGAAGGCATCCAGTTCCATGGGATCGTCAACTTGCGATTCAGATCGAGTTGCTTGAAGGAAGTGGTCGTTGCCAAGGAAAAGTACAGATTCTCTCACCTCTGCCTGTGCGGCGAGTGTTTTCCAAGTGTCCTCAGGGGAGATGACACCTAATAAGGCATTTCGAAGTTCTGGCCTGAGATTACTGAAAAAGATATGGCGCAAAATATCGTCACTGAGAGTCTGTTCACTAGGAAAATCGGATACAATTGTTTCGAATAGCATGCGGAATTCGGCGACACGGTTGGTACCTTGTTTTAGTTGTTCTAATCGGCGGCGGCAAAGAGACTTTTGAAGCAGAGGATCTACCTTATAGACGGATTCTAGCTTTTCTTTGACAGCAACGCTGTTGTTGAGGTCAACCACACGGACTAACCAGGCGGCGGCATCCTTGGGTAAGTATTTGAGCATTTGCACACTTCTGACCTGAGAGGGGAGACCTATAGCTTTACAAGCGAGATGGAACTGTCGAATCCAATTGGTGATATCTTGCCCCTTTTGGAAGGGTTCAATCAACATGGAACCATTGGCCCTTTGTTCGGCTAGGAGAACAGAAAAGGAATTGAGCTCTTCTTGAGCGGGAGTTGAGTTGGTAGGTGTAGACATGGGGGTCGCAAAAAAAACGAGATGTAAGAGAGCAGGAATCGAGTTAGATAGGGACGGCGCAGGGAAAGAGCAGCTTCTCCACCATAAAATAAGTATGAAGTCGGTAGTTGATTAGGAGCCTTCTGATTGGCGGGAAGATTTAATAGAGGAAGTTAAATGGCAATATTTAACTAGAAATAAATCTACAACTAAGACTTGTATTTTTCACAAAGATAAAGATAATGTTTTATTGATAAAAATATATTGTCTATTTATACTATTCAGAGTTGGTTATAACTGCGGTTATACTGCGGTTGTTCACTGCGGTTACAGAAGGGTAGAATAACTGCGGTAAAGAAGTAGGCTTATTGAGATTCCGATTTGTAACTAAGTCGACTCGCGACACTATTATTATACGAAAGGAGGAACATCCTAAAAATGCTTTTTCTGGCAAAAATATAACGGATTACTTAACTCCTGAATATGACGATGAAGAATCAGATATCAGTCTATAGGATAGTGAGACTGAAGATGATAGTACTGATGGATATAGCCAAGCTACAAGACAGGAAGAAGATCTAATGCCTACACAACACACACTCCAGAGTGATCTATATACCATGATAACTACTGAAGAAACTGAACCATACACAAGAAATATCAAGCCTTCTGGAGGAACTCCAATCACTATCCCCGGTCACTCTTCCATTCCTATAAATATAAATGTACCACAAAGAAGCAATGCTCAAATTATCGAAATAAATCCTTCACTCGCCCCATATTTATTCTTGCCCCCATGTTTGCTCTAACCTAAAGAAAAAAAATATCGAGGACTGCTTTATAATAACTCTGACAATACAATCACTATCAGTTCTGATGAATACATTGCTTCCATAACGGAGGTATGCGTTGAAGAAATCGAAACTTATGAACTAGGAGATGTATTTGCTGCAATCTCTCATACTGATAATTCCCACAACCGAAGCTACGTTGACATCCTCCCAATTCAACATGATTCTACCCCTAGAAGATACAAACGTATCGAGTAAAGAAAAGGAGCAATTAGTTTCATTAATTGCCAAGTATCAAGATATTTTTGATTGGGAAAATGAAACAATAGTAAGAACCACCGGAATAACTAGTCATGAAATTGTTACTGAAAATGCTGCCCCCATTCGTGAGCGACCATACCGAATCTCTCCAGAAGAATCCAAGTATTTAAAAGAAGAATTGGACAAATTCTGCAGATTAGGCATTATAAGAGAGTCAAAGCCACCATGGAGTGCTGCTATAATTATGATCAAGAAAAAATGAGATAACAATGGATATAGACTTGTAGTTAATTACAAACTATTGCATGCAGTAACAAAGAAGGATGCCTATCGTCTACCAAGAATCGATGACATTTTGGATTCGCTAGGAAAGTCTAAGGTCTTCTCAAGTCTAGATATAAAAAATGCTTTTTATTTGATCCCCATGAAAGACGAAGCTAGCATAGAAAAGACTGGATTCTGTACAAAATTTGGCAACTATGAATTTTTGAAAATAGCCCAAGGATTATGTAACAGTCCTGCTACCTTCCAACGATGTATTGACTTATGTTTCCAAAAAATTATGTATCAATGTGTTGTTTCATACCTTGATGATTTATTTTGTTATAATAATAACAATTCCGATCATTTAAAAGGCTTGGAAAAAGTCTTCCAATGCATTCGTATTGGCAATCTATCTCTCAACCCGAAAAAGTGGTTCCTCTTCAAGACAAAAATATTTTTCCTTGGATATGTGATCACTCCCGAAGGAATAGCGACTGACCCCTCAAAAATCGAAAAAGTTAAAAACTTCCCTGTTTGTAAGACAGTGACAGACGTTAAATCCTTTTTAGGCTTGACTAGTTACTACTGAAAATGGGTTAAGAACTATGCCGCTATCGCAAGCCCATTACATAATTTAACTAAACATGATTCTCCTTGTGTTTGTGACAACAAGGCTCAAACCGTCTTCGACACCCTCAAAGCCATCCTTACTGAATCTCCTATTCTGACACGTCCTGACTTCGATCGACCATTCATCTTACTGACTGATGCTTCACGAACTGGACTCGGGGCAGTGTTAAGCCAAATAGGTAACGAAGGCAAAGAGCAAGTAGTTACGTATCTCAGTAGAGGACTTAAGGGAGCTGAATCAAACTATGGTATCAGTAAATTGGAATGTTTAGCTTGTGTATGGGCCGTTATCCAGCTTCGACCGTATCTATTGGGCTCAAAATTCGAAATTATCACTGATCACAGCGCTATAAAGGGGCTTCTTAACACAGATAAACCTACTGGAATTATAGCCAGATGGATTGCTATATTACAAGAATATGATTTTGAGGTGCAGTATCATCCTGGAAAACAACTAAAGAACGCAGACTTCCTCAGTAGACTTGGCTATTAATGCTCTATATTACCGACCGAAATCGTCGTAAAACTACTACATGACCGTAATAGTCCATAAACTATCTTCTGACCGCAAACGTCATTAAACTAATATAAGACCGCAACCGTCTGTAAACTACTTATAGACCGCAATTGTCTATAAACCAATCCAAAAAAAAAGGAAGAATTAAATATCTTGCTCTGGTGTCCTTGTTTTTTTTTTACTTTCTTTCTTTCCTTCCTTTTTCTTTCCGCTCTTTCTCCTTTGTGACTATGGAGACCTCACTACACAACCACCTCCGATACTATCTCGAGACCCTTGAATATCTTCCTCATAGGCCTGAATCTGAAAAATCCCAAGTGAAATCTCTCAGAGACAAGTTCTTCGTACAAAATAATGCTCTATATTACCGACCGAATCAAAAACGGGTGTTGAACCAAGACGAATATCGAACAGCCTTCCATATGTATCATCATCATCCCTTAGGTGGACATGATGCTTATCAAAATACCTTGAACAAATTCCAAGAAAAATACTATTGGTCTTCGATGCGTAAAGACATAAAGAACGATGTCAAACATCTGGTAAAGAAGTATTACAAGAACCATTGCACCCTATAAAGAATCCATATAAACCCTTTCTCATGGTAGCCATGGATATCAAGCATATAGCATGTTCTAGAGGAAATCACAAATATATCATTGTAGGCATAGACTATTTCACAAAATAGGTCGAAGCCAAAGCATTAATGCTGGCAAACTCAATTGAGGTATCGATTTTCTTACTTGAAGACATTATATCTCGTCATGGTACGCCAGCTATAATAATGACTGATAACGGTACACCTTTTCGTTAACGAGATCATCCGAGAAACTTGTCGGGAATTTGGAATCCAGCATCGTCTATCAACCCCTTACCATCCACAAAGCAATGGGTTAGTGGAACGGTTCAATCGAACTTTAGGGCAAGGACTCCGAATGTTACCACAAGATGAAAAGGTTGATTGGCACCTTTATCTACCAGCCTTTCTCTTCTCTTATCGCACAACAGTTCAAGCCTCAACTAGACATTCACCTTTCAAAATGTTATATGGTAGAAATGCTCGTACTCCTTTTGATAACTACGTTGACCGTGATGAATTTCCATTCACACTCTCAAACGAGCAGTGGGAAAAACAAATCTCGATTCGATTCTTTCAGATTGTATCTTCTCTAAACTCTGTTCATAATGCTGCAAAAGACGCATTAATTAAAGCTCAAAAACAACAAGAGGCTCAAGTCAATAAGCGTATCAAATCTACCAAGGATAAGTCTCCTTTTCTCATTGGAGATATGGTATTAAGGTATCGTGAGAAGGTTGCTCAAGATATGTCTGCCAAACTTGAAGATAGATACGATGGTCATTTTTATATACATGTTGCATATGATAAGTCGACATATAGTTTGAAAACTCCCAACGGAACTGTCCTACCAAGAAGGGTACACGGTAATAAATTAAAAAAATAAGGAATCTAGTATCTTTTTCAACCCATTATTCTTCCAACGACAAGATGGACCCTCTTGAATTTCTTCCACCAAATACCTCAAAAGCCACAGGAAATATCCGATTTAAATCTTACAAACCAAAACCATCCGAAGAAGAATGAACAGGAAATAACTACTGAAACCATTGAAACTGAAATACTATCACTTGAACAATTAAACAAGACCAAAGCTTCTATAAACAAGAAAATCAACCAAAAAACTAAACTGATTGCCCGTCTAATCAAACAACAACAGAAAATACCTGAATTAACTTTTACTCTCGACAAACACATGCAACCATATAAGAAACAGTTCGAACATCGCAATTTGTATACTTTAACAAAAAAGAAGATCAATCAAAAAGCTAAATCCAATAATCAAAAAGCGCGAGGTCACGCTTTCTATTAGGCGGGGGATCTGTAATAATTGGCTTATCTCAAATTTTCTCGTAGTACAATGATATTATTTTTCTTATAAATAGCCAAGCAATTTCAATGAATGAAGGACAGACTTTCCCTCTCATAAAATCATCTGATATTATTTACCCTAAGGATTCTTAGATCCTATCCATTTTATAACTTTGTATTATCTTTTCATTTTATTTTTGAAGTCCTATTTTGAACAATAACTTTATTACATAAAGAACATTATTGAATTAGGCCTAACTTTGAACACTATCCTATTATAATATAAGGAACAATATCAAGTTTAGTTTACAAATCTTTCATTGAACATTATCTCATTGATTATTAAAACTTGTGGGAACACTATCAATTGAAGTATTATAAAGAACAATATCCTCTTAATCGAAAGGAACACTATCTTTGTAATCTTAAAATCTTATATTGAGCATTATTGCTATTGAAAGCGAACACTATCGATATAAGTTATATTATTGAACATTATCCTAACCTAATAGGAGGAAGGAACACTATCAATAAAATATTACATAAGTCTTTGAGGAACACTATCTTTTATAAAGAACACTATCCTCCGAATTATCACATACACTTAAATCACATCCATTTTGTATAGTTGGACAACTATAAACCTGGTGCTCATTCTACCTTTATTATTAATCTCCACTGCCCAAAAGCATATTATTACAGAAGGTGTCAAATTGCCAAAAGAAGAAGTATTAGTTACACAGGACATGCGTGATTTGTTATTTATTGTTTTGAAGTTTTATTCGAGATAACGAAATCTTCGCAATACCGAACAACTTTTCATACAGACCAAATTCCGTTATTGTGGGGTATCACTGTACAGATTTGATCTCTCTGACCAGGAGGCTTTTAAAAGCCATACTTTATCTTCTCAAGAGTACCTGTTGCGCCATTGACAAGGCCATTACTGGTGTCAATATTGTTGGCTATCATGTAATGAGCAACAACTTTCAATGTCAAAACTTTACTTGGCCCCACAGTCCTGTGAGTTAAAATACTTTAAAAGAACTTCAAAGAGCTTGAACTCTTAATGAAAGAAGTAAAAGCTCGGTTGTATGAGTTGATTTAGCATATATAGGTGATCACATAACTGGGGGAAGCTGCAAGAAATCACCAAATATAATCACATGAAGGCCAGCAAAAGATTTCTCAGAAATGAATGTATCTTTCAAATTTTTGTCTACCCATGAAAAACTCTACTTGATACCAGACTGATTTTGTCAATGATGACCACATTTAGCTCAGCTAATGCTACACCGATTGAATGAGACACATCTGCTGAAAGCTCAGTAATCTCAGTGTGATTGACAGGTGAATGGAATGCAGAATGAAAAGTTTAACCACTAATGTTATATGCAGCCATTCCTGTTGGTGCCGTTAACAAAATTGTTGGGCAGTTGTAATCGCGATGTGGGCCTTCATCATAATATTTAACAAGAGTTTGGTAAAATGTTTTGATCAACATGCTTTTTCCTGTTCCTGCCCCACCAGTTACAAAAAGGTGCAATGCCTCCGGCTTTTCACTATTACTTCGATCGTGACGAACATGATCAATCACAGGATTCAAAAAAGCTTTTTGGTTGAGATTGACTTTTGGAAGGTTTCTTGAAATTCAGCATCAGAGACTTTGTCAGGTCTAGTGTATCTTTTGACAAAAGCAGTTGCTGTTTCTTCAGCTACATGACTTTCTGGATCGAACTCATCGCCTCCAACACGCGTTTCATCTGATGATAAAAACATCCTGTAAACTTTAATCGGGTCAGGGGTGTCGCAATTTCCCAGTCCATCAATACGTCCACCACTGGCTTCAAAGGGGTGTGACATTTCTGGTGACTCATCCGCATCTTCTGCATCATTACTTTCCTCGTTTTCTCTGGCTTGTGCAGCAAGTTGTTCAGCTTCAGCTATACCCTCATCAGCAGTTTCTGAAAATTCAGTTCTATATTGCACAATCGCTTGACTGTTTTCTTCAAATTTTGCTGTACAATCAATACCACCGAGATCTTCTTCTTCAATTCTCCAGAGCAAATACAACATCAATAACGAGTAGAAGTACACATCAGGATTTGTTCTCATGGAGTGCAGATGGTATCTTAAGACTTTTGGTGCTTTTCTTTTCTTCACAAAAGCAAGTCTGTCTTTAAGCTCCAACCATTTCAACTCTTCTGACAACACCTTATCTATCTCATTCAAGTTTGTTACTGGCTCATCTTCAATATCATCTTCGTCATCAGCTATCTCTGTTGTTACATTTGATCTTGAATTGTATTAAGGGTATTCGTAATATGCAATGAATTGTGCTAGATTCAATTCTTCCAATTGATCGGCTCTAGCTACATAATATGCAATCATTCCATTGCTGTAAATATCCTTTGAATCTCGATCTAACACTTCCAGGTCTTCTTTTGACTTCAAGATTCTTCGACGATATTCAGGTGGCCCTGTAGCAACAAAAACAGTTTTGACACTGAACTCACAAATACTGATTTGCAAGATGTTATATGCGGCTTCTTGTGCTGATACCTCATTAATGTTATAATATGCAGAAGCTAAATTTTGCAGGGTTTTTCTCGATGAGGCGCTTTCATTTACACTTAGCTCCAAAACCTGAAGCAGATGTCTGATGTACCCTTGTCGCTTTTGGTAATATATTCAACAGCATAGGCACAAAAGGCATACGGATCCAAAATGAATTGTATGTCTATATTGGCTCCATGCATACGAAGGATTTTGGGGTTGTAATTGTTGATAAGAGTATGCTTCACACTTTTTTTAAAGAAAACCTTGGATGAGTTGATTGTAATTTTGATTGACATTAAATAATCTTTTTTGTTAAGTTCAAAGATTGCAATTAATTGATCCAATGATAATTCAGAAGCAGACAAACTGTTATAGTTTCCATCTAGATACTTTCTTATCTTCTTTACGTAACCCTTGTATTTAGGATCGCATTCTTTAAATGAAACCAAGACCAAGGTTTCATCCATAGGGAAAACGGGATGTTGAATTTGCATTTGGTTTTGTCATTTTTACAGTATTTGAAGCAAGAACGAGTGTGACGATGAACTTGTCTGAATAGAATCAACTCTTTAAATGCTTCATCATTACTTTTGTCATCCACATTACATGTCATTATGTTATCAATAAACTTTGCAACGCTTCTTCGATTCACACCTCTTCCAAAAGGATCATTGACACCTTGGTTCATCTCTGGTGCGTCTTCTAACCAAAGTAGCATATGCGCATGTGGTGAACCTCGGTGTTGAAACTCAACCCGATAATAATAATCTTTAATATTGTGATTGCCAAATGGTCCATGTGGAGAATTCCATGTGTTTTTCAAAGTATGCATACGTCTGTCAAAGTATCTTGCACAAGTAATTGGGTCTGATTGGATCAATCTTGCCTTTTTTTCGTTGCTCAACTCCTTTGCTCCATCTTCAGTGATACTTTCATCATCTACTACCTTCTTTAAAATTACAAGTAATTCTGGCCACCTAGCTTCAGCAGCCGAAAGAGTAACAAACAGTGTTGGTATGTTGAGCTGTCTAACCATGGCCATCATATCGCCCCTTTCTTTCTTCCAATACGCGGGTGATGATCTCACTTTCTGAAGTACTTGAAATGCTTGATCCTTTTTCAATATATCGTTCAAGCCATCATTCTCCAAAATATTATGTGCACGAAGGGGATTGTCAATTCTTGCTTTGGACATTCGCATTACAATCGTCACATGGTTAGCTAAGTTTAGCAGTTGCCTCTTACGATCCATAAACAACAAGAAGTCATTCCTTCTTACCATTCGGCGATCATAATTTTCTGCCCAAGATTTGACAATTGATGCATATTATATCGGTTTGCCTTCATGAATTCGTTCCATAATAGCACCACCAAACAAGGTAGGAAATGCAAGATATTCAACATCTTTATCAAATAGAAAACGCATTGGACGAGAACCTTCAGCAAGTGCAACAAGTAAGCCTTCAGTATCAACTTGGATAGGTATTGTGAACTCTTCAGCACCACTAAAAAATGTTCCAGCACCACCAGAATTTATTTCGTCTTCTCTTTCTTCTTCCATATCACATTCAGAATCAATATTGATACCAAATTTAGCAAACGCTTCACTCAGCTCATCAATTGCATTTTGTATCGAATTAGGATTACTCAACTCAATAACTGTTTCATTAAACTTCCTGATTTTACATTATGCTTTTTATAAGCTTGACTGTCTTTCAAAACATGAGCTGTTGCCCAAACATTGAAAATGTTGTCATTGCCAGACATGTTACAATTAGCTTGCGCAAATCTTCTTTTCAGCTTAACCTGGATAATGTTGGTGTCGTTCAAAAGTCTAGGGATACAAGAAACAGTTTTATCGACTGAAACAGGTACGTTTACAATAACACCTTTACTCTTATACTGACCACGCACTCCAAGAACAGTAAGAATTGATTGGAATACATGTCTAGCAGCAACAAGTCTCTCTTCAATTCTTTTAAGACGTTTGATCTCTTCTGGAATCTCAGGAAGCTTAAGCCCATTAGAAAGGCAAAGACGAGGTACTTTCTCATGCTTAACAAAAAGACTACAGTTATCGCAAAACTTTGAGGGATATTCTGTGTTCTTGACGTTAAAAACAAGTCGAATGAGTTCATCAGTGGCCTCACGACTCAATAACATTTCTCTTGTTATCGTCTTGGTCTGCCCGAAAACCACAACCCACCGCAACTTACACGGATAATAGTTAGTCCTTTTTTGATTTTGCTTCATACTTGCTCGAATTTTTTCCTGTACAAGTAACAGTATCTATTAGCACTCGAACTGTATCGACTAGCTTATCGATATTACCTCATGCGAAGCTGCAAGTACTCTTGCTCTATGTTTTATTTGACGCTCAGTTGTTCTGCGCCGTCTCCTCACTAATTTATCATCTTCATTAACTCGATTTTTTATTCCTAAATTTTTAACGAATCTTCTACTGTTACATCCTCTGTTGTTGGAATATCTACTGTTGAACTAACAGATCTTCTAACTCTTGAAGCTCTTTGACTTTCAGCGTTTCGTCTTTTTATTTCTTCATCTGCGCGGACTGTGTCTGAGCTGACTGCGTCTGTACTGCATTTTTGCGAAATTCATGCTCTGGCTGCTCGCTTCCTCTCTCTTTCTTTCTTTCGTTTCTCTTCAACCATCATTGGAGTTTTCCTTTTCAATGGTATACTGGTTGACGGATTAATTGAAGCGTCTGCGAGGTTTTCGGAAAAAACTGTTCAGTTTCGTCTTCCTTTTGTAAACTCTGTTGCATAGAGAAACATTGGATCGCGGTTAGACTTTGAAATTCTTTGACTTCTTCTACGGGCATTTGTTGAAGATTCAGCCTAACTTTCATTTATTTTAAAAAAGAATTCTAATCTGTTCTGTCGAAGTAGTTTTTATTTTCTACGTATTTTTGGCACCTTTATTTTGAATTAGGTTAAAGAAAATGATACTAATAATTGTCTTGAAACTTAAAAAGGTAAAAAAGGGGAAGGTGTAAAAGCGGTCATAACTCAAGATAAGATATAGGATGTCACATGATTATCCCAAATATCTTTTTTTTCATGGAGAAACGAAATCTCTTTATTAAGTGACGTGAACACTCAAGTCACAAGTATTGTTTTAGGATTTTTGTAAGATTTTGAAGGGGATATATAAGTAAAGGGGGGGTTTATCTTGTTGTGGGGACATCAACAGAGGAAGTGCGACGACAATCATCAGATACTAGATCAGTATGAAGAAAATTGAAACCGATCAAGGGGAAAGGAGAAATTCCTTTGCGGTATAATGCTTCATTAATATGGGACCGAAGATCTTTACTAGCGCTCGAAATTACCACCGTCGAAACAAAAGGCACATTGTCAAGGACATGCATCCAATGACTACGCCGAATGACTTGAGGAATGGAGGCGAAAATTGTATAAGCATTCTGATATAACAAGGACTTGGCCAAGGGAGGGAACTGAAGGGTGAAAAGAGCCGCATTGAGTTGCTGAGGTGAAAATGGTACAGTAAAGTATTGTGACCACAGGGATTTCCAAACTTCCAATTTCCTGTCACTTTCATATAAGAAATATTCAATAGTATCATTATGTTGACAACAAATAACGCAAAGAAGATTCTCGATGAACGGAAGAATATGATGCAAAACGGCTCGACAAGGCGGTTTGCTCTACAGCAAACGATACCAAACGTTTAGGCTAGTGGCTGATAATGAGAAGAACCAAAATTCAGACCAAAAACGTGTCGGCAATGGAGATTTTGAGAAGGGGAGAAGTAGGGATCGGTAGGCTCGAGGAGATAGATAGAGGTCCGGATTGGTGGATCCTAAGCTAAGTGCCAAGAGGAGAGGAGAGACATCAACGCACCCATGTTCCACTGGTTGAAAGGGATGCGGGCCGAGGTGAGCATAAGCAGGTGGGATGAAGGCGCGCACGAAGAAAGGAAGTAGAGTCAGTTCATTGCGTCGGACCCATCGGAGGAATCTACGCACCAAGTATGGAAACGCAGTTGTCTTTGAAAGCGTTTTGGGCCGAAGGCGTTTGGAAACCTGATCAAGTACATAGGCCTCAGAACAGGGCAAAAGTAGAATAAAGCGAGGCACCTAAAAGGTTGAGGGTGGAATGTAAAGGGAGCCGAGTGGTATGTGAAGCCAAACAGTAGGGCTAACTACCGCCTGCCTAAAGAGTTTTGGTAAGGCATCCACAGCTTTCCAGAGCAAATAAAATGGGCTGGAGCTGGCGAGGAGTACGGTTGGACGTAGGCCGGTAAACAGGAAGATCAATCTAAAGTCCTGCAAAGCCCAGAATGAGGGGTTTACGGAGGGATCAGTTACCAAGTGCCGAATAGCATACTTTAGAAGTATAGGCAAAATGAAGGATCGGACCAACACAGGAGGAATTCAGGTAGATAAGTCCGAAAGATGGCCTGTGATTGACAACAATGGATTTAACCAGCGCAATTGTAGCGCGTGCTGTTGAATGTTGGGATTTAAGAGGCCCAAGCCGCCCTTTTTCGAGGCAAGTATATGGTTGCTATACCTATGCGGGGAAATATGCGGCGCATAAGAAAAGTGCTCATGATGGACTCGATTTGTTTGAAATAGGCGTCAGGAACTGATAGGACTCGAAGGACGTGCCATAAGCGAGATAGTACGAGGCTTTTGAGGATGGTTATTCGACCACGGATGGATAAAGATCGTTGAGAGTGGATACCACAAGCAATAGTTATCTTATCAAGTAAGGAAGTCAAATAGGCATTGCGTTAAACTGTAGATGTACATAACGAATAACCAAGGTAGATTAGAGCAGAAGGTGACTGACAGTCATGCATTTGTGTTATATTCTGGACCAAAAGCTGCTGCTTCGAGGCATGCATACGAGTAAAAGGTTTACCAGACAGTGAAAGCGCTTGTGTCTTATGAAAGTTGACCTTTGCGTTAGATGCCAAAGAGTAAGTCCGCAGGTGTGCCTGTAGCAGAACTTGATCGGAAGAATCTTTAAGGAAACATACGACGTCATCAGCATAAGCAAGAAGTTTAATAGATGTGGCCGGTCCAACCATCCGATTAGAAACATGGGTTGCAGGTAAGGAAATGCCTTTGAAGGCGGCATCCTGAAGGAGGCAGCGAAGAAGAGGTTCAAAAGCTAAATTGAATAAAACTGGAGAAATCGTATCACCCTGCCGAAGGCCTCTTTGTTGTAGCACAGGTGTGGACAGATGTCCATTGACGTTGAGGCGAAGGTGAGTGCCAAAGAAAAGTGAGCTAATACTCATCACAAACGAGGGAGGGAAACCGAAGGAAAGAAAAACCTGTCGCAAGTATTCAGGATGAACACGGTCGTACGCCTTTTCCTGATCTAAGAGAAGGCCAATAGCCGTATCCCCAGATTTGTGAGCACGGTCAATGACAAGCTTCATAAGCTAGCCATTGTCCGCAATAAAACGGCCTCGAACAAAGCCAGTCTGAAACAAGTTGATCAGCCCATCCGCACATTCAATCATTCGAGCATTAAGAAGGCGTGTAAAAACCTTTGCATCGGTGTTGATAAGGGAGATGGGGCGCCAGTTTTGTAGTTCAGATAGGTGACCTTTTTTTGGTAGAAGAGAGGCAATAGTGTCCTGCCAGAAAGGAGGAAAGATAGCTTTTTGTAAAGCATCATTGTAAACCTTAACAGCAGTGGATTGACAGACAGGATACAAAAATAAGAGGCGAAGAATCTCATATGGAATACCGTCTCCACCGGGACTGCTTCGTTTAGGGCTACGAGAGACACCAATTAGAAGGTCATTCAAAGTGAAAGCAGACTCAAGAGACTCTTGTTGCGCCGGAGATAGCTTGAGGTCAGGGGTAAGAGACGATAACAGACTCTCAATGGATGCTTGGTCGGTAGCCTCAGGAGAATAAAGCTGCTGATAAAAGGCAGAGGCTGAATCTAGCATGTCCTCCTTAATAGTACTTGTCTCCCTCGTAAATGGGTGGATTAAGAGTGGGATCAAATGCTTGGATGAGCGCCGTGAGACGGTTCGTTTCAGGTAGCCTGCAGATAGTTCACCCTTTTCGCGCCAACGTATACCAGTACGAAGAGCAAGTGTGTCAACCTGGTATTCCTGAAGGGAACGTAGCTGCTGATCAACCACCTATTGCAAAGGCTGGTAATATGCGGTCAAGTCGGGACGAAGATTTAATTGGTGCCTAATCCTATTGCGCTTGATCTGGAGTAATCGATCAGATCTTTTGAGACAAAAGGCTTGCTTTCTAGAGTGACCTTGTGCCACTTGAGTCGCCGTTGCTTTGAACTCTTCCCAACGGTCCTGTGCAGAAGATGATGGAGGTAGGGCAGATGCCGCGACCATAAGTGCAGAATGCAACCGGTGACAAAATTGATGATCAACCGCCAACCTGGGATGAGCTCTATAATGTCCCTTGCCTGTGCTCTAAGTAGTATCCATGGAGAAGGAGGACATCAGTTGTACAGTAGAGGATAAAAAAAAATGATCCGTTCAAGAAGGGTTGATATACGCCACACGACCATGGGATCGAAAGGATGCAATATCATTTGACAGGAATATATAATCAATACATGATTACTGAGGCCCGACACAAAAAGTGGGTTGGAAGATGAATGATCAGACGTAACGCCGTCCTTAAAGTTAATAGTCACAAACCGGATCCATTTAGAAGGAGCATTATTTCGACGAGTGCCCAAACCAGAGGAGTTGGAGGAAGGGTTTGTGTAATTGAAATCAATTAAAATGATATGACGGGAAGGATCGGGCAAAGTAGTATTATCAGTTGATAGTAAGTGACTAAGGTTAGACAGAAATAGAATGCGGGCTTGTCGGGATACAGGAGCATAAACTACTGTGACGTAGAGTGTGTGATTTTTATAGATATTCAACGGCCACAGTTACTTTTGACAATATCAGAGAGAAGTAGATCAGGGTTAAAAACAACGATTCCGCAATGCTGAGTCCAAACACTTTGTTTAGCCTAAAATTGCATGTGGAAGGTGTTCTCTATAGATTCAGTATCAACATGCGTTTCTTGAAGTGTAAGTATATCCATGGCAGTGGTGCGTAGATATCGGATGAACTGTTTGCAAATATCGGCATTGCCGGTCTTACGAAGACCACGGCAATTGATTGTGCCAGTATTGAATTTAAAAAAGTTAGAAGTGGTTGATGGAGGAGAATAGTTAGAAAAATAAAGGTCACTGAGAGAACTATCCTGAGTAGAAATAGAAGGATTTATAAATGATGACATGTTTGTTTTCCTTTGAGGTTTTAGATGTTTTATTCTTTTTTTTTTGTGGTTCTAACTTGCTTTCTGTTTTGCGGAGAGATATATAGGTGATGCAGACTAATTGAGAGCAGGCGATTGCTCTAAATCATCGCTAGCTGTCTGATCCTCATCGCTGGAAATTTACATGGCTAACTCGTCCTTAATGTTCTTCTTATTCAGTGGACACTGACTATGTTTTGTCTTACGGTGACTCGTACTACCGCAGTTGCATGTTTTTCCTGCTGAGAGGGAAGGATAAATTCCTTCAAATTAAAATGAGCTTGAGGTAACGGGGTTTGATTCAGTAGTAACTCAAGGTTTGCAAGATCAGACTAGACTACTCAAGAGTATTCTCAAACTGTGATATTAAGATATTATAAGAGATCTTTAATTACTGATATTATGTGACTGAAGTTTACCTGTGATATTAAGATATTATAAGAGATAAAAAGATATAAATATCTTAACATCAAGGTCTTTTATACTGTGTTGTTAATTGAGGATTACTATTAGCTGTTAGTCCATACACTAACAGTGCTAGTCTGAGAGAGGCGGAATATAAATTGTATAATTCTGATGGTGTGATTGGGGGTGTGCGAACACTTCTAATTTATCCGAGCGTGTGTAACCTTACAGGCTCACAACAAAATGAGCAGGTAGACGTCCTCCACTGCGAGTTGACCGAGATCCTGTCGCTGCCATAAAGGGCTCTAAATTCTCTACGGGAGCTGAAAGTATATCATTCACTAGGTCAGGCTTCTGAGTGACAATCGATCGATTGTCGGGTGTTCTGTTAAGGTCTGAAGAGACACTTGTCTCTTTGTCTTGATTAGTTTCTACAATCTTAGAAGCCGTAAATTGGCTGGAACCAACATGGCGATTCTTAAGTTCCGGACGGTCGTCCCGTCTACGCTTGTTAGAAGTACTGTCATCTGTATTTGTTCTGAAACAGTTACGAGCATTGTGTCCAGCATTACCGCATTGATAACAGCGACGCTTTTCTGTTGGTGCTTTGGTACACTCTTTACGGTAGTGACCAGTCTCTTTGCAATAAACACAATGTTTATCCATATTTGTCCGGGTACCAAGACAGAATGAATTATCGCCTTCAAGCGCGATTTTGTATGTCAAGGCCTCACACGTCTTGTTGTTGTTGTTGGGACGCTCAATGTAAACATGTCCGTTTCCTGTAAACCAGCATCCAGACCAATCGTCCAGATATAAAACCATTTTCCCTGACAACGCCATAACGAAACAAGTTGTTGAGTAGAGAATCCTTTAAACATTGATCTTCCCAAATAGGAAGTTTCGTTAAATTAATTTTTATTAAGCCTTTATCAGGGTGAATAGCAGGTGAAACATAAAACTTTTTCTCATTCACAATGATGGGCTAAATAATAGCTTGATCACAAGCTTCTTTAGAGACTAAGGAGATCTCAATAACAGTGCTTGTATGGTCCTCTGACGAAGTCAGACCGAGAACGACACCGAAAGAAAACTGTTCACTTAATTTGAGGGCGATCTCAGATCTTAAATGAGCAAAATTTTTGAAGCATGGTATAATACAGAGTGATCTGTAGTTCCAGTCTTATAAACTACGGGCTGAGCAGTTTCGATAAGCTGACCTTGTATGATCGAAGAGCGATACAAAACTGTCTCCTTACGGCTACGGGTTGAAGCAGTGGCTGTGGCATAGGTCTTTACTAGTGGCTTAGGCCAAGAAGGCAATGAGGTAGATGGAGGAACAGAGGATGAGGAAGGAGGAGACGAAGGAGAAGGTGGTGTCTGAGTATCAGGAAGGAACTCTATCGTATCATTTAGAGTTGATGTGGGGCTGTCTGGTGGCAACAGCCCGAAAGTGTTCTGGAGCGGAGGAACCATGCTATCCCAAATATCAAATATAAAAAACCCCAAAACTTTTGATGAAATAAACAAGCAAATCTTTCTTCATATTAAAAATTATAACTGCTAAACAAGAAAGCAATCCTACGGGAGAAAAACTTTGAAACAAACCTATAACAACCTCTTTTTCTTTTTTCGTATTATCAAAAAGATATCTTCCTCAACAAGAACAAATTTTGATAATCCAATCTCTCTATTTATATTGAATAAACTTTCTCATCGAAAGAAGCATTGATTTAAATAAAATACTAAGAAGTAAACGTGTTAGAAAATAAGCTTCAACGAAACAAATCTAGCAGTCTTTACTTTAGTATTATAATCTCATCAGAAACTCTCTAAACCGAGGGAAATTGACGCGTTATGATTTTTCTGACTTCGCATCAAATAATACAAATACTTTACAAACTTCACGTCAAACGTTGAAGAAATGATAAGCTTGTATAATAAGATACTACTCGTAATTAAAAGTATTCCTGCGACTATTAGAAAACAAAGGAAAGATATTAAGAGCATCTCCCATGGATTTCTTCCTTTCAAAATTCCCTAAATATAGAAAGTCAAATAGAATATTGCAACTCCAATAGGAAATAATCGACTCCTCAAATATGGATATGTTCTAAAAAATATGAAAAAATCCTCAAATTTGAAAATATTTGAATAATTCCAAATTGACTTTCCAAATGAGAAAAATGGCTCTAAATTTTAATAAGTATTTTATTTATGCATAGCTCTTTGAAGAAAACCAACATCAATTGTACCATCCATAATTAGTATATAACTGCCTTTACATTTTCTGATATTTTGTTGCCTCTTTTTCTTCTTACAAACTTACTCTACCAAACTTCCATTAACAAATTCACACTAAAAATGAGCCAAACACAAATCACAAACGACAACATTGTCAAATCAAGCGGTAGAGGTGAGGCCTTCAGCAAGGAAGAAGACGTAGCAATTTGCAAAGCTTGGGTGGCCGTCAGCCTCGATGATATCACTGGTGCAGACCATAAATCCACTCAGTTATGGGATAGAATTTTTGACATGTACACAAGGGCCCAACCAAACACCAAGCGTTCTTTGAGCTCGCTACAAAAGAGATGGACAATTATCTCCAAGGAAGTCACTTTGTACTCTGGCTTCTACGGCCAAGCCGATCGAGAGGCTTCCAGTGGAACAAACGAAGTTGACAAATTAAGCGTTTTTTTGTCCATGAATCATAGTTTGTCGTAATTAAACTACTTTAATCAGATTGCCTTGGCAACGAGATACTATTTAGCCAATACCAAGAGCAAGAAGTCGGATTGGACTTTTGGGCACTGCTATGACTATCTGAAGCGGTTGCCTAAATGGTCGTCCAACATCGAGAAAAAGGCAGGAGAGGCCTCGGAAGCAAGAAAGGGTAAAAGAAAGGCTACTCATGTCGAAACTGAGACTTCTGAGGAAGAGAATCTAAGAGTTTTGGAAGTAGAGCAAGACCAAGTTGACGGGTTTGAAAGACCACGCGGTCGAAAGCAACCGAAGAAGCTTGAATTCGCTAGACATGAAATCGAAGCCGCAGAAGAGAGGGTAGGAAAGCGGTTTGCTGAATGGAAGGATATTCATTCCCGCACTCAAGCTTTTCTTGAAAGGGATACAATTATTACACTTCTTTCTTTGGACTCCTTTGCACCTGAGATGCAAAGTGATTCTGAAAGGGCCAATGCTATTAGGTCACTTCAGGCGGAATACTATGAAAACCTGAAGAAAAATGCTGCATCTTCTTCTAAAAATGAACAATGAAAAACCTTTTTTTTAATTTTGTTGCTTCAACTGATAATCATAGCAAGTCTCTATAAGATCATTCTTTAGATCGTCATGAATAGTTTTGCTTTGAATCATTTGTATTTTACGCCCTCTGGTAGTAGTGGTAGTCGAGGGTGAGTCTTCTACAAAAGAAGGCAGCACGGAAGGATCAAAGTCCAAATCGGAGTTGCTGGATCTTCTTTCTTCTACAATCATGTTGTGGACGATAACACAAGCTTTCATTATCAAATGCTTTATGATATTGGTCCCAGCTTCTAGCACCTTTGGTCAATATCTAAAACCTTCCCTGTAAAACACCAAAAGCGCGCTCAACATCTTTTCGTACTGCTTCTTGTCTAAAAGCAAAGTTGACAAGCTTTAATAGTAACAATGTAAGTTTTACAGTGATATCAAACGCTTATTGAACTTTGATACCTTACCTTTGGTGCATTTGCTGGTGGATCTGAAATGGTGCCAATTAAAGTAGCCCATGATGGATAGATGCCATCAACAAGATAGTATCCCATGTTGAATCGGCGGCCATTAGCTTTGAATACAACTGGGCTGTTTGTATCAGCAATCCAATTATTGAAAAGGGTTGAATTGCTAAGAATATTGAGGTCATTTAATGAACCTGGCGATCTAGAGTTGTGATGCCAGATCCACAAATCATATCAAGCAACCGCTTCAAGCACCATAGTTGCTTTGCCCTTTCTATTGAAATATTGCCCCTTCCAAGAGGAAGGACAATTCTTTTACTCCCAGTGCATGCAGTCGAGAGAGCCGAGCATCCCAGAAAAGCCTCTCATCTCTCTCCAAGCAAGAAGTCTTTTCGCATCATCACTGTTAGGCTTTCTGAGATACTCGTCCCCAAAGCTTTTGATTAAGGCCTTGAGGTAGCGAACAAAGTAATTAGCAGAACTGCTCTCTGACATACCAAAGTACTCATCCATAGCATCAAAGTCGTTACCTTTGGCAAGCAAGCGGATACTAGAAGCAACTTTCTGTCTGGTAGATGCTCCTGATAGACCTCGAGCATCCTTAGGTAAAGCAAACTTGGCATCTGCTTCCAGAACGCCAGCTTTTATCCTCAAAAAGAGCTCTTTGGACATTTCGAAGCGTCTTTTGAACAATTCTTCAGTGTATCGGCAATCATTGTCGAAGTAATCTTCATTTAATCTCTGGTCAAGTTCGACTCTATCACGGCGGATGAACCTTCTCCCAAAAACAGATCCTGTTCTTTCTGTGAAATCTTCTTCAAATTGTCTTTTTCTTTCATTGTTAATACTATTTTCCAAATTAAGAAAGTCTTCACCTATAACAAAACTCATGTTTAAGAGTTCGCTGTAGCTTTTAAGTTATTGGTTATTCATTTTAAAGGTTTGACTGTATTTTGCTTATGAGTGGAAAAGATTGTATAATTTCGAAATTGATCATTCAAATTTAGTCAGTCAGATTTGGAATGAACAAAAATTAGGAATGCTATATTTAGTCGTTTCCTTTTTTGTAAATTATAGAAAGTCAGATTGAGAAATTCCATTGGAGATGCTCTAAGTACGAGTAATAAGTCCTCATCAATTCATCTTTATACTATAAAAACTCTGATTCGCTACCTATAGCGTGATGCTCATTAATAACTCCTCTTTAATAAAGATTGACGCTACATAAAAAAACCAATAAAAAGTCACATTAGAAAGAAAACGCCCGACAACGGACTTAACATCATGGTTTCTCCGCCACTGAACACTTTTGGGTCGTTGCCACCAGACAGCCCCACATCATATCCGAATGAGTCTTTTCCGCCTCTTCCTTCTTCGCAGCCGCTTTCACCGCCTCTTCCGCCTTCTTCTCTTCCTTCTCTCCATCCGCCTTCATCAGTCTCATCAGCTGAATCTAAGTCATGCACGATGTCCTATGCTTCCGCTACGGCATCATCATTACGTAACCGTAAAGAAACGGTTTTATTTCGTTCTTCGACCGTTAACGGTCAGAATAACGTCACTACTAATTCTGTAGTTTATGAGACTGGAACTACAGATTATTCTGTTTTTTACCATGTTCCTGAAAGCTTAACTCATTTGAGATCTAAGATCGCTCTCAAATTAAGTGAAAAGTTTCCATTTGGCGTGGACCTTGGTCTGACTCCTTCAGAAGATCAGTCAAATACCAACATTGAAATTTCTTTAGTTTCTAAAGACGTCTGCGAGATGGCTGTTGCTCAACCCATAGTGGTTGACTCAAAGCAATTTTAGGCCTCACTCGCCGTGCACCCTGATCAAGCTTTGTTGAAAGTCAATTTGACAAAACTTCCCATTCTGGAAAGTAAACGCTTCAAGGATTCTCTTCTTAATAACCTTTCACGTTATGGTGTGGTTAGAGAAATCGTTTTGTATCTGGACAATTTGTCCGGATGTTGGTTTACTGGGAATGGTCTTGTTTACCTCGTACGCCTTAATAACAATCAGAAGACCTACGAAGCCTTAGCATATAAGATCCCGCTTGAAGGCGATAGCACCTTCTGTCTTGGCACATGGACAAACATGGGTAAGCACTGTGTTTACTGCAAAAAGACTGGGCATTACCGTAAGGAATGTAATACAACACCCTCCGAGAAGCGTCGTTGTTATCAATGTAGAAACACTGGACATATTGCACGCAACTGCTTCAGAACTAAGACCGCCAATTCCACCTCCAACAAGCGCCGTAGAGAGGAACGTCCTGAGACTATATCCCGTACCAAAGCTGTCACCTCAGTACCTGCAGGCAACACTTGCCCACCGACTGATATTTCTGCTTCATTCGGTTTAGTCGGTGAACTTGAAGTAGTAGCCGAATCTGAGCCACCGTCTATGCTAACCAAATCTTCTGAGAGTACAGAGATTGACTCTGTAGTAGTCACAAAAGTTTTGGATGTAACTACAAATTCACAGAGTCGTCGTTCCTCTCGTATATCCAACCGACAACCGAAACAATTTGAGGAATATATCTCGTCCTCCCAGATTGATAAGGCCTGTAAATGTGGTAGTTTGAGCTACCGTAAGATCAACCATACCCAATGTCTTTTTAACAAAAAGAACTTCAAGATTACGGATGTAATGGATACTTCAGATGACGATATTCAGGTTGTGGATGATCAGCCAGATCTTCCATCTGATCGTCAGTAATATCCAATAGCTATCCATCTTAGAAAACGAACAAAACCTCAAAAAAATCTTGAAAAGTCTTATAACCCTCAAAAAAACACTCAACTATCCTATAATCTTATCTTTACAACCAACAATAACTACCTCAACATCTATTGTTAACGACAGTATTTATCGTGTTACTTCTGAGCTTACTACAAGCTCCTTCAAACTACAACTTAGCTCTATCAACTGTCGTGGTCTTCGCAAGACTGGCGATACCAGTATTCGTAAACAATTTATTCGTTATCCTCGTACTACCGCTATAGATGTTCTAACTCTACAAGAAACCCACGCCGACTCTGACCTTACCGAAGCAACGTTCCATATGCAGTTTCAATCTCACCAGAGCTTTTGGACAGAGCATTGTGGTATCGTCGTCTTCAATCCTGATCTCTCTATTTCCGATATTGTCAAAAGTGACTGTAGAAGATGGATGAATGTCAAAATCTCTCATTCCACTGGCGTTTTTGACCCAGTGTATATTACTGTGATATATGCTCCAGCCTCTCGACAGCTTCGATCACCTTTCCTGTCGAACTTAAAACACTTACTGTCCACACCCAACTCTGCCTTACCTAATGCATCTAGGCATATTATTCCGGGCGACTTCAATTATCTGCACTCAACCACTTTTCTGTCTAGCTCTCGTCGATGACAAGCACCATCTGATTGGATCCAATTTGTTTCTGAGAATTTTCAGGATGCTGTGACACCTCAGGAGTGCCCTTCTCAACCAAAGTTTTGCCGAGGTTCTCAGCAATTATGCATTGATTACATCTTTATATCGAAGGATCGGCCTCTTAACGCACCAAGGGTAGTGTTACCTACATTAATCCTTCATAGACAGATCATTTTCTGTTACGTTCCACGATCCATCTTCTCTCGACTTCATCTATGGACACCACCAAGAGCACTGGAAAAGGACATTGGAGAGCACATCTCAAACTAGCATTAGAAGCTCAGTTTTGTGCAAAGCTTCACTCCGCCTTAGTGACTTCCACTTTTTCTATGCCTCATCATTACTCTGCACAAGAGCGTTGGGAGGAATTCAAAGCTGTGGCTGCACGAATAGCACAAGCCCATTCCAGAAAAATGGCGTTTAGTCTCAAGAAAGCTGAACACATTCTCCATAAGAAGCGGCACAAGATTCAACAGCAGTTAATTTTGCGTCCAGATTTAGCTGCACAGTATCTTTCACAGCAATAGATCGTTGATCTACAGCTACGTTCCTTGCAGGAATATCACGTTGATATTCCAGCACTAAGAGCAGGCATTCGTTAGCGCGACTTGGGTGAACTGTCTGCCGGCTATCTGAAACGCACATTTTCACAACGGGCAGCTATGCATCTGATCCCCCCTTTAATTCAATCCTGTCACACGAGAAATTAGCACTACAAAGGAAGACATGCTCAATGCAGCGTCCAGTTATTACGAAAGCCTCTACTCTCCAGACCCTGTGAGTCAAGCTGCCATTAATGATTTGTTAACCCACTTGCCTTCCGATGTGCGTTTGTCGGAGGACCAACAGGATTTGCTCACTCAACCTTTGACCCTGGATGACCTGCTCGATGGAAATTCTCGTAGCCCCAAAAGGAGTAATCCAGGCAAGGACGGCCTCCCGTATAAAATCCTGCGCCTCTTGTTTTTACATCCAGTTTGCCAATCCACTGCTGTTTCGGTTTACAATGATGCACTTCAAAATACTATTTTACCTTCCTCATGGCAAGAAACTATAGTCTCTCTCTTGCCTAAGAAAGGACAGCTTTCAGAACTCCAGAACTGGAGTCCTATCTCGTTGATCAACACAGACGCTAAAGTCTACACACATATTCTTAATAGCTGGCTCATAGATTGTGCCGATGGCATTATCAATAAGTTCCAAACTGGCTTTGCAAGAGGTCGTTTTATTGCCGACAACGGCTTACTCATGAAGCTTGTCATGGGTCATACTCGCCAATCAAGAGATTCTTGAACTGGTCTTCTCCTCGATCAAGAGAAAGCCTATGACAGAGTCCACCCGGACTACCTGCGTCAGGTAATGCTTCACTTTGGTTTCCATCTCATCATCGTTAACAGCATCTGTTCTTTGTTCTTCGACACCCGTCTTGGCTTGAACATTGATGGGCATCTGTCTCCTTCAGTTCTTCAGCGCAGGGCCTTCGTCAGGGCGACCCTATCTCGCCAGTCCTTTTCAATCTAGCGTTTGAGCCTCATCTTCGACGACTGCTTCATAATAATCATCTTCAAGGCATCTCCTTGCCCAATCCGTTGCTTATCAATCAGCCCATTGGTCCTGTCACTCCAATTAAGCTCCTTGCCTATGCAGATGATGTAGTGTGCTTTCTCAAAAATCCTTCTGACTTACTTCGCCCACAGCTACACTTAGAAACCTACTCACTCGCATCTAATGCGCATGTTAGTCTTCACAAGACTCAGGCTTTATCATTGTCTCGCAAGCCCTTTGTGGCCACTGGCATTTGGCGAAGTGCCTTGGTCAAGAATGGCATTACTCAGCTGCATGACTGTCGCTCTCTCTCCCCTTTTATTTATCTGGGTTATCCACTCTATACATCCACTTCGCAACGAGATGACTATTTTACAACTTTGACAGGTAATATTTCACAAGCATGTGGTATTCACTCCCAAAGAAGCTTATCAGTTCGAGGAAAGGTTACCATCCTCAACAGTCTAATCCTCTCACGTCTGTGGCACATTTTAGGGGTATTGACGGTCCCTAATTCCTTTTTCAAGAAAATTAATTCTATTATGAGTTCCTTCCTCATACGAAAAACCTTTCCTCGGATAGGATTAGCCACGACGTTTCTGCCTCGGAAAAGAGGTGGTTTAGGCCTTTTGAATCCGCGACGTCAACAGCTTGTTCTTCAACTACGATGGCTTCACCCTTTGTTGTCTTTCACTGATCCTGTTCTCCGTCCTCTGTCATGGGATATTTCATCTTTGAACCGATCTTTCGTCTTGCCATTTTTGATTCAGTCTGCGCTCCATCACCTATCTACTATTCCCTTCACGGATCCCAATGAGTAATGCTTATAAGACTTTCGTCTGCTCTTTTTGTTCCCTGATTTAAAACCCTCCGTTCTCAGATCTTTTGAGAGCCCATTCTATTTGTTGTTCCGGTCCATAGACGCCCTCCCAAAGCCGTTTGTAGATGTTGTGGTTAGCCTAGAGGCATGCCTGAGTATCCCTTTGGGCTCTCTTCATCTACGTTCTCCGGATGTTGAAGTACTTCGTTCAATACAGCAATTGCCTTGTTCTACAGCTTACATGCTTGACTCTGCCTGTCGTCATATTCAGCCAAAGACGTTAGATGTCATTGTAGCTCATCCTTACCTTGTGCGCAAGTTTCTCCGATGGGTAAAAACAAGCAAATTGTTTCTTGCTCCATTCTTTGCCAGAGCTTTTATTCCTCCTGCTTATGCCCAGATTGGGTCTGATCCTTTTCACTGCAAAAAAAAAAGTTTAAAATTTATATGGATTTCAGCCTAAATCCGCATTAAATCCAAAGTTTGGATTTATGACATAATTCTAGATTGAATCCTTATACAGATTTAGGCCTGAAATCCATATAAAATCTGAATTTGGATTTATGACATAATTGCAGATTAAATCCATAGACAGATTTAAGCCTAAAATCTAAATAAAATCCATAGATTTTCCTCCGCCAAAAAAGTATAGATTTAAGATATGATTATGCATTAAATCTGTAGTCTATAAGTGCAGATTACAGTCTAAATTCTATATGTGATCTATACTTTTTTTCTGTAGATTACAGGCCTACGACAAACGTTCATTCGTTTCTCCAAACGAAATTGAGATACACGATTGGCTTAAATCGAACTTTTGTGCTTCCTTCGGCCTTTGTACCAGTAAACTCCCATAGGCTCTTTCATGTTACATTTTTACACAAACAATTGAAATACACTTCTTTACGATTTGACCTAAGTTTAAAGATGTATGCTTTATTTAGTAATTACTGCTCTATACTATTGGATGCTAGCCTTAGATTATCGCACATTTGGTATTCGGTTAAAATATAATACGAAAAAAGTTATTTGGATCGTTCAAAATGATTGGTTTATTGTTAATTATAAATTACTATAGATGATGCTGCATCTTCATCGAGATATCGAGAT
>JAIWNI010000195.1:0-26943 GCA_025331435.1 Choanephora cucurbitarum
GCAACAAACAACACAATGCCTTTACAGTCACAGTCTATTATACCTCCTCTATCTGATGCCATGCTAATGGAAACACAGGGCAACCCAATGGATTCTACAGATCAAAACACTATGATGATCTCAGCCGAAAACCTAGATTTCTCATTTGATGAAAAGAAGCCAGACATGGATAAACAGTCACCTCTAGAAATGCAAACTCGCTCTGTTCAGCCTCTTCAGGAAGAGACACCAATGGACTTAGTTACCCATGAGGCTCCATCTGTAGATCAGCTGTATGTGCCTCCCCAGTTTGCACCTGTCAAATTTGATTTTATGGTCAACGATGCCAAGTATACACAGGGCGGCAAATTCACCTATACGCCAACCACAGAGGATCAACAAATGATCAATAAGAAGCATAGAAAATCAGAAGATTATCGACCAGATTATGTGCCTCCTATTCGAACCAAAAAGAACAAGAAGGGCAATATCAACAGTAGAAGAAAATCTAGCAAGCTCATTTTGGAGACAATTCATAAGGAAAACAAGTCATTGACAGTGCCTTGTACTCATGATACAGACGAAGCTCTAGGAGATACGAAAGAGAAGACATCACACAACGTGCTGACACATCATTACCATACCAATGAAAACGATAGTAACAGTCATGATAGCAGCAGCAGCAGTAGCAGCAGTGATAGCGATAGCAACAGTAGTGATGGCAACAGCGATAGTGAAGAAAAAGCAGAGCATGGCGTTATCATAGACGATGCGATCACATCAAGAGGTATTCAGAGTGACAATGAATCTACAAGGTCAGAAAATAGCCAGTTACCTGAAGAAGGCCCAAGCAAAACAAAACGTATCATAAATGCACTTCAGCAAGCTCAAGAACGTTATATTCAACAGCTGATTTGTCTAAAGCCGTTGGTTCGACAAAAATCACTTCGCTTAGAACAGCTTGTTATGGATTATGACAGCCCTTTTGCTCAAGCAGTTGTTAGCAACACTATTCGACCTAATCGCAACTTTTTGGACGACGAGAGTGAAGAAGATCGTTTTCGAGCACTGGATCATCTCTGTCAGCAAGCTGTCATGGGTGGTTATCCATTTTCTGGTGGTATTGAAGCTATGTCTTCTAATGGGTTTGAAGCAAATGAAGGCGAATCCGCTAAGGTGGTTATAGCCAGAAGAAGAAATTTACTTCAAAAACTGAACGGGGATGCGATTCATCTTCCTTCTACGCCAAATGATGTCGATTTCATGATTCAGCATTTTAAAGATATCTTGGGTGAAGTTTTTCATTACCAGCAACAACAAAAGAAGCAAACAGATACAATTGATCCAATGTGTCTTGATCAATTACCTATGCCTTCCTCTGTTACTGTCAAAGGGCCTTTGAGTGTCCAGCAATGTTATGACCTTTCTGGTAAGATGGTTCATAAGCGGCTTTGACAAAAAAAAAGAGTGATATTGATAGTGATATATGATATAGAGGCAAACCAAGCTCATTCAAAGTATGGGAAGTATCAAGTGAAAAAGCGTCGGCCTGCTGAGCCGAATCTGGATACACTACAACCACCTACAATTACTGTCAATCGACAGGAAGAATCACTTGAGGGCAGTTCGCGGTTGATCATGTTTTGGGAAAAGTTACGACTGGAGCCATATTCAAGCAAGAAGCATGTTGCTTATTTCGTACTTTATCCTAAAAATGAATCTGTAGAGGCCCATGTCACTCATTTCTTCCGTGGACTTAGCACATTGTACGAAACATGTCAATTAGGTGCTCATCTTCCAGGCAACACTCATACTTATCGTAAAGGGCTTGTGCCTGTCCCCTTATTAGGTAAGAAAAAAACAAAAATGAAAGCGATGATTACAAACACTCTAGTCATTTATTTTTAGCGGCTCAGCATCCAAATGAATCTATAGAAGATCGCCAACTACGTAGTTATATGGCAGAATGTCAACAGTTAGGCTCTAGCTTAAGTAGCATGATGAACGAGAACATTCATATTGTGATCTATCTTATCAACCCTATAACGCATCTCAAATCCCATTTGGATCTCAGTCTTTGCTTCCATAAACTCATGGATACATATCAAACAAGCATTGCACAGCATATGCACAAGGCTCCACACAAGACACCTGCTCGTCTTGTACTTCAATTGATGCCTATTGAACATGTCTTACGCTCAACTGCCTTTGGTGGTTGTCTCAAGTTTGGCCTAAAAGAAATCGCATTTGCTGTTTACAGTAAATGCCATACAATTGTTCACCGACCTCCTAATGATCCTAAACTATCGATCGCTTCTATGGATATCTACTCACCTCCCTTTGTCTTATCTAAGCCTGTGCCTACACAAATCCCATTTAAACTGAAAAAGGCTATTCATGCATTTCCCACACTTCTTGAAGATCACCCTGTACTTCATATGGCCTATAGCTTTAGTTTCGATAGAAAATGGATGGTGATTGTCTGGACTGACAATTATGGTGAGCTGATTGAGTTTGCTTTGCTAGATCGCCGGCAATACAAACACTTAATATTTAAAGAAGCCTGGTATCGTACAAAGCAGGTGTCAAAACGGACTGGATCAACGTGGACCTTCGTGATTGCCAAAATGGGTCTTTTATTTGAAGATGAATTGAAAGCCTGGATGACTTGCTTCCAAAAGAAATCCGAAGAAGAACAAGATAACGGATTGGGTGACGAAGAAAGGGTAGCTATTGTCAGTATTGATATTGAATCTACATTTCATGTTAATGTGGCTGCTTACGCATCACGATTGCATGAGTTGAATTCAGGTGATATAAGTGCAACTACTACACCTACAGGCAACAGTACTACTTCTTCAACAGCATCGCCCATCAGCACTGTACCCCTTAAGAAGATGATGGATGACCAGGGGCAGACCAAAGCTTTATTACTGAATCACCGTGTGGCCTATTCAAATAGACGAGAACGTATGTCATTTGGCATGTTGAACATGAATCCGATATCACACATAGAAGATTGGATGATACCCTTGGCCAGTGGTTATATAATTCATACACCACCTACTACAGAAAACCCAAATAACGAACTATTCAACTGCGATCCTGTTGTATTAGAGGTAGAAACAAAATCCATATATGGATACAACTTTATCTAATTCTGTTTCTTTAGATACACTTGATTTATAACCAAACAAATCACTCTGCTTATAGCACCCTGAGGGATATTATCAAAAAGTACCATGCCTTATCCTATATCAATGTGATGCCTTCTGATAGCAACTGCTTCCCTATCCACATCGCCTTGGTTGAAAGGCTCTGTCGTCTCTTACTTGTTGTTCATTCATAATTTATTAAATACATACTATAGCTTGTTGTAACATAAAATGGATGACTTATTTACATTACATTATACAATTCTAGGCGCAAGTGAGACTGCCTTCATCCAATTCTTTGTCTTCAATTCAGCAGAGACAACACCCAATACACGAGTACCGAGAGGTTCCTTTTTGTTGTTTAACAAGATGCAGGCATTATCGTCAAAACGAATAGTACGACCATCAGGTCGAGACATCTCCTTCTTTGTACGGACTACAAGGGCATGACGAACATCACCCTTCTTGACCTTTTGAGCTGCAGCCTGAGTACCTGCAATGTTGGGGTTGATGGGTCTAGCACGCTTTACAACACATACAATTTCATCACCTAATCAAATATGAGTTACATCATCAAAACTAAAGTAGATCATTTACCAGCTCTGGCAAAACGAGCGCCGTTCATGACTCGAATACATTCGGCAATAATAGCTCCAGAGTTGTCAATCACATTCATTGTACCCTTCAACCCGATCATATTGGTATATGTGTATATGTATAAAAAAAAAACTAAGGGAAAAGAAGAACCCTGTAAGTGACTTTTTTAGGGCTTTTCTCAGAAAAAAAAGTCTCGACCTCTGATTGGCTGCTTCTCCTTTTTTCTTTTCCTTTTACAACTCTCATTTTCTCGCAGTAATGTCTAAACCATTAGCGTTGATTGTAGCAGCTACAGAAGAATTGGGTATTGGCATCAACCACAACATGCCATGGCGTCTACCCAAAGATATGGCTTTCTTCAAACATGCTACCAGTCATGTACCACATGGCTCCCAAGGTCAAAATGTAGTCATAATGGGCAGAGTGACTTGGGAATCGATTCCAGCCAAGTTTAGACCACTTGATAATCGATTCAACATCGTCGTCTCTAGAAATGCAGATTACGACTTGTAAAGTAATTTTGAAATGAGTTTCATTCCTTTCTCTTTCTTTTGTTAAATTGATAGTGTTCTAATAGAGGGTTGGATGAAGCACATAAGCACACAACCATATTGGTGAATTCATTTGAAAAGGCATTGTCAGTCATTGATCCTACTCAGCATGCACGCACGTTTGTCATTGGAGGCGCTCAAATGTACAATTTGGCTATACAGCATCCTACTTGTTCACATATCTTGCTGACGCGCATCAAGAACAAAATTGAGTGTGATACTTTCTTTCCAGCCATTGATAGCCAACAATTCCGCCAAGCAAGTCATCAAGAATTAGAAGCTTATGTCGAGAACACAGTACCTGAAGGCATTCAACATCACAAAGAGTTGGCTTATGAGTTCACACTATACACAAAGCAATAAAAGCCTTTATTTTAAACTGGCAATACTATCACTCATCGCCTGTAACACACTAGAACCGTACTGACGTACAAGCACAGAAAGCAATCCAATAGCCACAGGTGGGCCAGTATATTCCAGCAACCAGGTGAATGTAGATGGTCTGATTTTATGAATCGTGTTTTTTACTTGAATCTCAAGCTGACTTAGATCGCTTGAGTTGTCGAGTATGATATCGGCCTTTTCCACTTTTTCTGCCATAGGCATTTGCGACTTCATACGCTGTAATGCTTGTTCTTCTGTTAGCCCATCTCTTTTTCTTAGCCTTTGTAATTGAAGTGCATCTGAACTTATCAAAGTATGAGTACATCAGTTGAGCTGTCCTATAAATGCTACATACCAGAAGACAACTATGGTTGTCTGCATAAACCGATCTAATTTGCTTTCTATCAACAAGGGCACATCAAAAACGACCATGTCTGCCCCCTTAATCCAATAAAAGAAAGCTTGTTTGACCATTTCCCATCGAACATAGGGATGAGTGCATCTGTTGAGTATTTTACGCTTTTCGGGATCTTGAAAGATAATCTGTCCTAGTTTTGGCCTATCCAAATGACCATCCTCTAAAAATACACTATCTCCGAAATGTTCTCGGATAAGTTGATTTGCTTTTCTTCCAGGTTCCACTATCTCTCTTGCGATCTTATCAGCGTCAATAATGGGGATGTTTTGTTCGGCTATCAAGCGTGATACTGTAGATTTGCCTGTCATTAACTGTGAGTTCATTTTCTGTTAAACTCTTTATTTTTTTTTCTTCCTCTTTATTCGCGCTGCATTCAAATACCTGTTGCTATGCCTCCTGTAAGTCCAATCAGCTTCATTTTGTGATTTTCGAATGCATGCGTTCAAAGAAACAATGTATAATGGCCATACGCGTAGACTGAGAAAATCGCGGAGTCAGAATTATACAGTAACCTTAAATCAGGGTAAAGGCATTCAAGAGCGTTTTGACTCGGGTGCTATTAAGGTTATGACAAAATGGAATCTTGATCAAAAAGGCTACAGCGCGTATCTTAGCTCAGTAAGTGAAAGTTTTTTCATGAATAACGCAAGCTTTGAAGACAAACTAGATGAACCTCAACCTGTAGCGATATAGAGAGCATTAAGCATAAAAAACTCTAAAACTGAAAGTCAAAACCAAAAAAGCAAATCAGTACTAGAACGTAGTTAGCCAATTGAATACATCTTGGAGTAGTTATAGCTTTGTTCTTTTTTACTATACCATTTCAGGAACTAATCTGATTGGCTAATATTTACGGTTACATTTTTTTGTTATTCCCTAAAGCATTGAGGTACAACTTTGTTCCTTTTCCCTCTCTCTCTCTCTCTCTTTCTTTCCTTCTTTTCATTTTATACACTATATTAAACGAAGTCTAAAAAAGGAAATAAATAAATATATAAATGGACCTTGCACTCGACATTACTTCTTCTTGCCGGGTCAGAGTCTTACTAATTCCTGTTTCGCCTATAAAGAAATCTAAGTTTTGGAGTCATGTCGAATTAGTTCGAAAGTTCAGTCTAGTCCGCCTTGGAGATGTCACTCCTAACCTTCACAAAGGCGCTAATGGTAAAGTGAAAACTACAGCTGTCTATACAGGAGCTGTCTTGAAATGTCGAGTTGTCTATAATAGTGCTAACAACTCACTTTAGCTAGATTCAGTAGTCAAGTTTTTCAAGAAGGACAGATGCATTTCCAGTTCGTGACAAAGTATGACCGAGATCATAGTCATCTCGAGGACTTTCAGCCTCACCGACGTATTTTCGGTGTAAGTTTAATTTTCTTATTTATGTTTCCGCGAAGTTTGGTTGATTAAATGTCCTACTTTAGGTCATTGGTATTATGGATTGCCAAGAATGGAAAGACAAAGAATTAAGTGAAGGTTACAAGAAATTTCATGATATGCTTGGTCAGGTAAAGTAAAAGAAACAAAGTGTATATTGAGATACAAAATTTAATCGGCATCATGTAATAGTATCCGACAGCAGTAGCCACACGGTGTTTCGCCTTTGATCCAAACGAAAATCAGCCTGATGATACAAAAGGCCTAATCATGATTCCCAATGTTGGTAACATGTCTTTTTATATGAGCACCATGATATGCGATTTTGCAAGTGAGATTTTGGATCAGTTTGCTTCTATTGTAAGTCATTTCGCGAAAGCAAGGATCAAGACTAAGCTTGTTCTTACATTTGTTTTTAGGCAGATCGTATCGAGAAACTGAAGATGTTAGAGTCGCCCATTCCCATAGGATTTTTGCCGAGAAATGTGGAACAAACACGAGTACAGCCTCAGCCTTCAAGCAGCTCACCTGCCAATCGCTTGTCTACGCCTGCAACTACGAATGGTAATACAGGTCCTTCCCCGACTGGATCTGTTTCCTCCTCCTTTTTAAAACGAGCGTCTACTACAGCATCAAACAACAACCGAAAGAGCACAATCAATCCATCACCTCCAACCCCCAAACCTTCTTTGTCTCGATCAACCACCTTCACTGGCTCACTAAATACCGGTAATGACACCAATCGTACCATTCAACGTACGCCAGGTCGCATCAAAAAATTGTTTGCAGATTTCTATCTTTTGGCTGGTCGATTGCCTGATGCCATTAAGCAGTAAGTTTGTTTTATTAGAAGAATAATCACGTACTCATCGTTCTCTATTGTCTAGTTATCAGGAAGCAATTGACATGACACAGAGTTCATCGGATTATCTTTGGTTAGGTAGCGCCAAAGAAGGGTTGGCTTGTACAATGATTTTGATGACCTATCTTCGTTCAGATGTAGGCGTAAGTAAAAGAGAAAAAGAAAGGAAGTGAATATACATGCGATAGTAGATCCGTACGATTAAACAGAGCAATACTCCCATAATAGCATATTGTATCCAGGCAATCTGCCAACAGTGAAGAAGAGGAAACGTCTGATCCTACAGGAGCCTCTCAAGAATCGCAGACAACTAAGAAGCCACCAGTGACCTTAGTAAGCGAAATCACCAACATGTATGAAGAATTAGTGCAAAGTTACATCAAAGTCAACACATCCACCAACATTCCTATCCCCAAACTTGTATTAGCTGAGGCTTGTCTTAAGATAGCTCGATTCTTGATGACAGTTTTCTTAAATGGTGGATGGAATGATGATTTAGTGTCCAGAATTGTTCAATCACCTACTATTCAAGTCAGCCGAAGTACTCGATTTATGACAATGTCTGAGCTTGCTAAATATAAAGATAGCGATATTCCTCGATTTTCTATCGCCAACTGGGTATCTAAGTTATGGACAATGGATATGCGAGATATGGTTATTATCGATCAGGTAAGTTTGTTTTGTTATGCTGTCGTATAACTGATTCGAACATTGCTTTTAGATCAACATTATGACACAAATGTCTTCTATTTTATCTACCATTGGTTATCATCGTAAATCAGCTTGGTATATGTATGAGACTCTGAATCGTATGATACCTCTTTTGATTCAGGGAAGAGCTACAATAGCAAGCACGGGAGCAGCTAAGAAAATGGCAAAAGGAGATGATGGTATTTTGGAAGTATTGAAGCGAATTTGCGAGGTATACGGCATTGGAGGTAAGCACAAATTTACCGTTTCATGAAAATGTATTATTTTGACCACTTTTAATTCCTATAGAAAGCAATGTGCATGATGGTGGTGCTCTACAAATGATCCGGAATCGGTTTGACAGCAAAGAGAGGAGTAAAGACGTTTCAGGCACTAAAAATGACACTGTCGGGTTTGGTTGGGCAGCGCTTCAAATTGATATACTTAGAGAATGTATTGTCATTTCTGAAGCAATTCAAGGTACGAAGAATACATCATTTTTATTGAATACTATTACTAACACGACTTTGCAGATCATGCTTCCATGCTTTATTATACCACTGTCCTGTTAAAAAATTTATATCAATATATCTCAAAAGAAGAGCAGATTCGACTTGCTTCTTCCATTCAACGTATAGTCAACATCAGTAAAAGATCTGGGCAAATAGAGAACAATGTCAATTACTGGGGCTTTAATATAGTCAAGTTAATACAACCTATCCCTCCAATTCCTCGCAAAGCTATTTATCAACATCCGTTGCTCATTGCAAAAGCAATTGCTGCTTCTAAAGAAGATCGCACTAACTCTGGAGATCCTTTTATTTATAATCCTTTTGCTAAAAAGAAAAACGATAAGGTAAAAAGAGAAAAGAGTATCAACCTTTACAACTAGACTCAATTTGTTTCTCTCTTCTCTTTGTACAGCCTCAAATCAATCTGATCAAAGATGAAGCTTGTGAATTCAAAGCGGTATTAACAAATCCATTTGGATTTGACCTTGAACTGACCAACATTGTGCTAAGGTAAGTCCACTCTGGTTATTCTATTGGTTGGTAGAAGATTAAGCCCATATGTTTGTAGCACTTCTGGCATCGAGTTTTCTGCTATCCCTACAGCAGCAACTATTCCGGCCAATGATACGCTTGTTATTCGATTAATGGGCACACCACTCGAAACAGGTTTACTAGTCATTCGAGGCTGTATCATTAAGATCACTGGTTTTGCAGAACAAGAATTTTTGAACGAAAAGCAAGAAACAAAGAAAGTGGAGCAGCCAAAGAACAGTAAAGACATCATTCAGCAGTCAAAAGAATCAGAGCGATTTAAATACACGCAAGTAAAAAACAACTTGTGTAAATCAGCATTAAGCTAACTTGTTTCTACAGTGGTCTTCAAGCCCTTTGTAGAGGCCTCGAAATAGAAAGCAGCGATACAGCAGCACCTTCATCTACCGAAAAATCAGAACAACTCACACTAAACGTTATTGAAGATCAACCTTTACTCAAAATCAAATCAACTTCGCTCTTGCATGGTGCCGTTATGCTCTTTGAGGGTGAAATGAAGCATATTACTATTGACGTAGAAAACATTGGCAACATTCCTGTTGATTTCTTGACCTTGTCATTTAATGATTCTACAACAACACATCCTAAGCCAATCAATCCTGAACTTCCTAGCGAAGAGCAGTATGAAATTGAACTTTATACCAAAGGAACACCTGTCTTTTCTTGGGAAGGATCGAAGTCGGATAGTCATCAGATCGGCAAACGTATTGATCTACCACCTGGTGAGCGAACACAGATTGTTGTCAATATATATGGCAAGCAAGGATGGTAAGGTTTATTCATAAAAAAGAGATTGTCATTGTTTGTCTTTGTGCTTGATTGCTAAAATATGATATAGTACTGGAGGTGCTATTCATATTGACTATGGTTACTTGGATAGAGCCATCAAGGATCAGAGTGAAAAATCAAGTAAATTTGATCAAGAGTTACCTGCTACTCTATATACCAGACAGTTGTATTTGCCTATTATGATCACCGTCTATCAAAACTTGGAAGCATTGAATTGGGATGCGCTTTATCTTCGCGATAATATGACAGTGACTCAATCTCAATTTGATAATGCAGTTGATCTTATAAAAAAACTTAGTATTGATCATATGGTATCTACTGAGCAACCTGTAGAAGAATTGTTGATGATTACGCAACAAGCCAATGACGACAATGACAAGAATCCTTATTGCTTACTGACACTGGATATTCGAAACACCTGGACAGTGCCCTTCGATGTCGAATTTACTATTGATAACTCAACAAACGATCAACCAGATAGTAAGTTGAAGTCCACTGTTACCATTCAACCAGCACTCACAAAGAGGTAAGAAGTAAGCTAATCAGCTATATGATAAACGATATTCACCAGAAAGAGCACCTTAGAATGGTTCTTCCATTGAAAAAGTTGTTCCTGACACATGAAGAGCGACTGCAGCCTATTCCTAGTTTTGAGCCCAACAAACAATTTGTGGTGTCTCAAGCACCTAAAATGGCACCTGAACAAGAGCGAGCTCATCTCCAAATGTTTTGGTACCGAGAGCAACTATTGTCTCGTGTGAAGGCGAATTGGCGGTGTCGTGCCTCTGGACGAAGTGGTATCATCAATTTACGTCCTTCACTCAGATTGACTGCTTTACAACTAAGTGTGCTAAAGAAGCAAGATATCGAATTTATTGTAGATATGACTCAGGAAGATGGCACTACAACTGTTGCACACAGACAGTTTGCTTGTCAAGTAAATACTTTTGTACATATGAACGTGACAATAGCCAATCGACAAGGTAATTCTATAGAGAGAAACCAAAATTGAGACCAAAGACCCCTAACCTATTGCTTGCTAGTTCGACCTGTTAAATTAATATTACGTATACAACCAGTACAGAGTTACAATGATGGAGCAAAAGAATATGACTTGACAGAGAAATTATTAATGCAAGGTATATCACAGTTTGTACTGCCTGAAATACCTTCAGGTGGTGAATATACACATGTGATCCCTCTTTGCTTTTTGTCAAGAGGCAAGTTTGAATTCTTGTATCATGTAGAAGATGTTCATACTAGAGAAATCTATTACGATCATGATTGGGCTTTTGTCAATGTGAGTGAGAATTAGATAGATCCGGTTGTAGAAGCCCACCTTATATATATGCATACACCCTCACACGTATATAACAACACTACTCATTACATAAAAGAAAGAAAATATAATGTTTGAAGATTGTTTCATAGATATTAAGTTGATGAATATAAACGTATGGTTGAGTATATATGTACAAAAGAAATGGCAAGGAGATGATATATAGTAAGCCTTTTTTCTTAAGCTGTATGGTAAAATCTAATTCAAAAAGAGAAATGAGTAAGAAGAAAAAATAAAAGTAATGAGCTCTTTTACCAAGTACTTACTTTTTGTTAATTAGGTAAATAAGTAGATTAACATTCACAGTAGCCATGCCATCCAACACTTTCATTGTCTGAACACCTTCGTATTGGGTCTGTAACAAATCTTCGTAATGAACATCCACATGTAGATCTTGAACGTTCAATAAGGGGAAATATCCTTCAAATGTGATGATACCAGCACGATCCATAGACAAAATCAATGTGATACGAGAATAAAGCTTTTTGGAAACACCAGCAATGTCAAGAATAATACCACGTTCATAAAGTGTCTTGGCCGAATATTTGAAAGAGCCAAACTTAGGTACAAGGCCGCGTCGTTGAAGGTTTTTCATATGAAAGTATTGACTTGTGAAAGGGAAAACGAACTTTTGTTTTTTGCCTCGTCTCTCTGCCATATTATGCATACATCCGTCAAGGTATTCCTTGTAGCTTGCGCCTTGACCCACCAGGAACTGTCTCTTTTCGTCTAAATGCAAAAGAATATTTTGGAGTTTTTTGATCTCAATGTTACGCTGCTTACGACGTTCACCTTTCTTTGTGATGTCAAGAGCAATCATATTAATAATACTCTGAAATCCAGGACTTTCTGGGATGATACCGTGCTTCATCAAATGGTTGTGCAAACTGAAGGCAAATGATTTCAACTTGGCAAAGCTGAGACTATTAAGCGAGTTGAATGTTAGGCATGTTTGTTCTGTTCATTAGTCTCTCTCCAAATTTCCTTTTTCTTACCTTTTAACATCCATAGCAGCATTCTTATAACCAAATTTGAAGTTTCGTTCGCGAATCGCCATTTCAATTTCTTGTTCAGTACCAGTTGATGGAAACGATTCCTCCTTCACCACTTCCCAAATCGATTCATGGTCTTCCGTAACAGGTTCATTAAAAATGGCTTCCAATGAAGGACCAGACTGAACTTGAATCACCAAAATGACAAGTCGCTTTGTATCTAACAGAAGTTTCTTCACGTCGCCTCCTGATTCAGAAGGAATGCCCTCACGTCTATCGCTCAACTCAAGACGCAGGACATGTAAAGGGACACTCATGTTAATATCTGTAGGTGCGTCTCCTAAATCAGACAAGATAGAATGAAGTACGCCATTCTCTTGACGTTCAATGAAATGGACATGTTCTTGAAGCAGGTGATGCATATGATAGAGTTCAGTAGGATGAACATATACAGTGGGCTTTTTGGTACTGGTACAATCAGAGAGATGATCCATGCCAAAATGCTCTTCTGGATCTTCTACATCAGTTAGGTCTCTAAACCATTGAGTGAATCGAGCAGCAGACGATTTGACATAATCATGAAGTGCGCTTAATTGCGAATTACGAGTATCAAAGTCAGTTCCATTTGAGATATGCTGAAGCATCTTGGAGATTTCAGCTAGATTTTTACGCTGTAAAGAAGAAATATCTTGAGAGAGCGAAATGTATTGTTCTGGTGCTGTAATGACAGGGCTCAAGTAGCGGTAATATAGAAAGTTACTCAAGATCTTGTTAATTTCTTCTGATGCTTGATCTGGGAAATTCTCTTCCATGACAACCTGTAATTCTCGAGCAATCACTCGGATACCATAAGGCATGGTGTCAATAGTACTGACAATCGCCGTAAGAAACTCTTCTGTTTTTTCCTTCAATCGCTGTAGATGTTGAGATAGGATCTGGATCACTTCAGGGGATTGAAGAGCCTGAGCCTGGCTGACATTAAAGGGACGGTTGGATGGCTGGCCTGTCACAGACTCCTCTTGACTGATGCATTTTTGATAGATCACAATTGGATTTGTCTCTAGATCTAGTTCGGTATCAGATAGAGCACTCTCCAACAATGGCTTGAAGAGAGAACAAAAGAACTCTCGTTCTTTAGCCCCTCGGTTAACCTGGACAACAAGCTTCATAAACGTGTAGTTTCCTCTCATAAACTCTTGAGGACTTTTGACGTGTTTCATTTCTTGCACAATGCATGCTTTACATAGGTTGATTAAAAGACATTCTTCTCTCGCATTTGTGCCGTATCCGAACAAGGCTAACACGGTGGCATCAATTTTCTTTTGCCCTTTACGCTCACCATGTACTTGACCGCCTGTGATAGACATGAGACGAGCCAAATAGACTGGTTCCGTCTGGAGCAAGTAGACCATTTGTTGATAGAGTTCAAGCTTGCTGCGGTTGTTCTTGTCTACGCCACGCAAGTCATAGGGGCTGTTGGACGGGTTGGATGAGACTAATTCCGAAAATCTTTGCTGCTGTTGCTTCTTGCGGTTTGGGTTAAAAAAGGCATTACTCAATTTAACAACTTCATCCAGGCTGACTGCATTCTTCAACAAAAGTGCGATTTGGACATCAACCATACTAACTTGGCTGTCCAGCTGATTATTTTCTTGAATAGACTCGACAATCTTCTGACGAAGTTCCTCAACAATCAAGTCTTCATTGAAATCCACATCGTTATTGCTGAGCATATGAAGCACACTCTTGACCATACTGAGTGAGGGATTCTTTTCTGCTTTTAGTCGTTGATAAGTACGTTCATGAAATTGTGCCCTAAATCGACCTTCTGTTCTCAATTTGCCAGTCGACATCTCATACTGTTGAATTCGATGGTATTGGTTTTCTAGCTTTCGAATGGCAAGAAAACGACGGATGACTGTCTGTAAAGAAATTACCCATTCTTCAGGATAGTCAAATAGCTCTCTTCTCTTCTGACCTAGTTGTTGATGCATCATATTTGTTTTGACTCTTGCTTGATTACTATGGATAGTGGAAGGATGTGAATGATATCGGCATTCATCCTTGATTTTTTGAAGCTTGTTTCTAGCCATGTATGCTCTAATAGAGCCTTGTGTTGAAATCAAGATTTGTTGGTTTTCTGGTCTTGAGAAATGATAATTCAGTACTTCTTTTCTTTCTTCTGTATCGTCGTGATCTGAATCACAAAGGCCTTCGTCAAACTCAAGCTCAGATGCTACGCCACTTATCACAGAATCGCCTGCTGTTCCTAAATTTGTAAACAGGTAAGAAACCACATTTATGAATATTACAAACAAGGTGTTCCTTACTTAGGAATTCCAGATCCATGATAGGTATTGTGGCGATTTCATGTTCATCACTAAGAGATGATCTAGATTCAATATCTGAATCATACAAATCGCTTGTTACTAAATCTGGTGTTTCTTTGCTGAAATGATGAATCCTTGGCAAAAGTTCTTCATGGTATTCTAATAGAGGCTCCTCAATTGGCTTGAAAGCATAGCTAGGCTTGTTACGACTATGCCCGTCAAGTTCCTTTTGTAATGAAGAACCCAGATTATCAAAGTTTGGCATGACAGCACCAGATTTCTCCAAGTTACGCTGTGTGGCCACTAATACATCTTGAGAGAAAGTAAATTCACCATGTAAATTCTTGATTTTAGGAGCAGCATCTGTTGAATGTAGCAAGTGACTAATTTTGTTTTAGGAAACAGTTAGCCACTCTCTTTTTTTCTTGCTTTCAATCAAACGTCTGTACCTTAGTGCATGTATACAGTAAATCACTTTTGGCATATTCTTTTTATCGTAAAGGTCTACAAATTCAAACCAAAAGATAGACGGTAAACCGACATCTTTCAAGACTGCCAGAAAAGCATTGATATTGTTGGACCGAAGAAACTTGAATTTAGCGTCTCCATAGATGATATCACCTATGATGCCAGGCTCAATACGTTTGGCGAGTTTGGCCAGGACTACACCGTCGTGTAGTGTTTGTTCGAGATGCAGAATAGATTCTTCCTTAGTTTCATTGTCATCGATCTTTTCATCCAAAAAGCTCTCAATCCATCTGTTATGTGACACAAAGTTAATTTCCAAAAATGGATCCTTGTTTTTCTTTTTTCTAAATTTACTCTAATGCTTCACCAACATGACAGAGGTATTCATGGATCTGAAGAAGATTTCTAAGCTTGTCAGCCCATTTTCCATCATTTCTTGTTTCCTCTACTCTTAACAATCGAATACGATCTATTTGATGGATGAAAAAAAAGTTGTCATTTAATATGCATTTGTGGTCAATTCGCTGCATAAAATTGCTTTACTTGTTCCTAAAGTGAAGATGTTAGTGATTATTCTAATAAAATAAAAGAGATCTGTACCTGCAACAGCATCTTCTTCTGATAAAGTTATCTTAGGTAGCGTCCTTTGCATCTTGATAGTCTATAAGGTATAAATAAATGGTGAAAAGAAAAGAGAAAAAGAAAGAAAAGAAAAGAAACAGACAAAAGTACCTTTTTTTTTTCTAATGAAAAACAATAAGGCATTTTAAGAAATCTGTCAATTTCCAAAGATGGAATCTGTAAACTTGCTATTTCTGACAGCGACTCTCCTAAAAAAATGACAATGAAATAAAGTGGTCTGCTTTATTTCTCACTTTGTATGATGATTTTGAGAATATTGTTCATCATTAGAGATATAACGTTTAGTCCATCGATGAAGGCGCTGAAACGGGGTTTTAAGCAAACGCTTAGGGGCATCTTGTAAAGGTATAAGTACAGGTTCTTGCTGTTGTGGTAACTGGAAATCGGGCATACTGGTTGTTCTTGCAAACGAAGAAGGACTCTCAAAATAAGTATGTACATGGGAATCATCTCTGGGATGAAGAGAGCATGAAGAAGAAATAGAGGGTTCTAGATTGATAGGAGAAAGAGGTATCTTGGGTAATTGAACAGTAGGACTGAATGACTGAAATGTAGGTGAATGAACAGTATCGTCTAAGAAAAATGGATGTTGCAGGGCCTCTGTTGAAGTAATGCGCTTTTTGGGATCGTACTGAAGTAGCTTCAATAGCAAATCTTCTGCTTCGGTAGATATACAGTAAGGTTTCAAACACTGTGCCAATGCATCTGGTTCAGATGGAGTCTATAGTTTGAGGTTAATATCTCTCTCTCTCTCTCTCAAGAATGGGCTTTACCTGGGGAAACTCAAATCCAATCTTTTGAGCCAACAAAGCACCTTCTCTCCAAAAGCCACCTAAGCCTAGCTGAGTTACTACAGGTTCTGGAAGACATGGCATTGATCGATGATGATATAGACGATGACGACGACTTGTTTTTCTGTATGATAGATCAGGATGACCCAGTAGCCGACTGATGCGCATCAATTGATCTTCTTCAGACTGGCCCGGAAACAAAGGTCTTAAAGAGATTAATTCAGCAAAGATAGTCCCTAAAGCCCATAAGTCGATAGGGAATGAATAGTCGGTCGATTTCAGTAACACTTCAGGTGCGCGGTACCATCGTGTACTAACATAATCATCCTCGGCCACTCGCTTTGATTTAATTTCTGTAGCCAAGCCGAAATCAGCTAGTTTGACAACCATGTCATCTTGCGTTTGGTGGATCAAGAGATTCTCGGGCTTAATGTCTCGATGAAACAAACCTTGAATATGATGCATATGATGAAACGCGGCAAGTACTTGAGTAAGTATAGATCTGATTTCTTTCAAGTGAAATCGCTCGCCTGCTTGTCTTCGTGTCTCGAGTAATTGATAGAGATCGCCGCTGTTCATGTACTCCATCACTAGAAAGCTTTGTGTTTGATGGCAGACATCAAATAGTTGAATGATGTTAGGGTGAGGTGCAAGTTGTTCCAATGCCTTGCATTCCTTTCGATGACTCGGACTGATCTTTTTCTTCATAGCTTTAATGGCCACCTTTTTATATTGGAAAATATATGTTTAGAGTTGACAGCGACCATTCTGACATGAAGAACCTCATTACCAGTTCGTTTGAATCTCGTTTTTTGCCCTTATAAACAACAGCAAAAGAGCCATTGCCTATTTGCTCCAATAGTTCATACGTATCAAGAAATGGTGCTTGTCTGATGCTCATATAATTTCTTTATGATAATAGGGGGGCTCAATAGTGCTTCATCTTTTTATACATTCAATTTTTTACATCTACGGAGTTCGGTTGACCAATAAAAGCCCATGTACAGTTTTTCAAAAGATGAACAACAAAATTTTTATACATGACTTTTTCATCTTGACGGAAGCTAAAAAGTATCTCCCTGACAATACAGTTCGCAACTTCAAATATTCAAATTCATGCAGGTAGTTGATTAAATGTCAATGACTTTCGTTGAAAGGCCGATAACCACTTCGTATGAAATCTCTTTTTAAGAGGTATTTTATGAGCATGAACTGGTTCTTTTTTAAGGTGTGTATAAATATGCAATCTTATTGTTTATATACATGGAAACAAATTACGAAAACAGGAATGAAAAAGGACATTCAGGACCAAAAAGGCTGATTTCAAAGAAATAAGATGTATAAACCACGATTATTTGGGTCGCTCAATAACCAAAACTATACGTGGGCTTTTATTGGATGTAGTTAAAATTCCGCAGATGTAAAAAATTGAATGTATAAAAAGATGAAGCACTATTGAGCCCCCCTAATTTCTTAAAAAGGAGAAAAGAAATAAAAACGAACGGAGGCTACAAAACCATTAGATGAATATTGCACCTTTCTGTCCTTGACTGTTTTGTACAGACAGAGTGTGAGTGACAACTGTCTTTGGTCGAGGCGCTTGTATTTGCCAGAGCCTCCACTTTCTTTTATGGATGATTTTATTCTCGCTTAACTTATTAGGACACCACTTCTAATTGATGCTGAGCTTCGAGCTTTGACACATTCAAGACATTGTTTCTCCCAAAAAGAATAGCTAGAGTAAGCCATTGAATTAATTACAAAAAGTTTTACCAAAACTGTTGGCTTCTCATTTACTCCAAAGAAGAAAACACTGATATGCTTCTGAGCAGTTATTTCAAGATACGTTTCTTTGTAATTGTTGCGTGTTCAAATGTTGTATGATATTTTTGTTGAGATGGATAGACTAACAACTATTGTTTACATGAAAGAGAAGCTTGATAACTTTGCTCATTGAATACTATTTGATAGGCCTGCATGCTTTGGACAGCATTATTCCTCTAAAATAAAGATTGGCTATATAGCAATTATTTCGATATACGGGACAGAATGTGTCTCATCTAAATATAGCATTCAGCAATTCATAAAGAGAGCAAGAGAGACAAAATCCCTTTTTAATGTTTTTTTTCAAGTACTTTTTAAGTAAGATCCAAAAAATCAGTCCGGCTTGAAATATTCTTAAAAAAAAAAAAGAGACGTTGATGTTCTCTAGCAAATTATTTTCGATTTTTACTATTTTCTCTCTCTCTCTTTTTTTCTTTCTATTTATTTTGCGTACGTATGTGTGTATATGCATACAGTAAATCCTCAGCTTAGATATTTCTTTCATTCAATAGTTAATTATCGTTATATAGAAGAAAAAAAAAAGGTGATTTGAATAAATAATTAGATACATATAATCTACTAAACAAAAAAAAAGAAAAGTGCTTTACTGAGACCCAACCATGGCTACTGAACCTCAGTTACTCCCAGAACAAATCGGAAAACGCGTAGACCCAACATACAGTAAAGTACTTCAAACGAAGCTTAAAGAATTATTACATACACAAAGTGACAGGTAACAAAGAATAACAATAGTAGCAAAACAAACAATTGACAATCTTCAATAGTTTTCCTGGATCCCAACCTGTCAGTTTCGAAACAAAACACTTGGTGGATATTGAACGTGAAGATTATTTTGTTTGTGAGAAATCAGATGGCGTGCGTTATCTGCTATTCTTTCTTCATTCACCTAAAGGTCCTGCTTCTTTCTTAGTAAGATTAAAGGAACAGGCAGAACAGCATGAACAATTTTTATTCAAACATTGTGTTTATAGTATGACCGCAATCAATATTGGTATTATGTACCCAACTTGATATTTCCAACTAGAGGAGGAAGAGAAAACGAATATTTAAAGGAGACCTTGATGGATGGTGAACTTGTGCTTGATATTGATGTCAATAAGAAAACCTGGAGATATCTTATATTTGATTTGATGGTAGTGAATGGATCAACCATTCTACAGAGATCGTTTAATACTCGATTGGGTGTAAGTTGAGGGTAAAATTGCGGTTGGTTTTTCTTTCTTACTTACTGTTTTGGCTTACCTAAGATGTTACAACAAGATGTCATTCAACCTTTCAAAGCCTCTATCCGAACAGTCGATTCAACCAAATTGCCACCTTTTACGTAATGTATTATCAGTAAATGACGAGAGCAAAAGAGAAGGAATATTGAGCTAATTTAGATGAATAGAGTGGAACTAAAGAAGATGGAAAGAGCATATGGCTTACATTTAGTATTTGATCAATTACCTAAGCTGAAACACAAAAGTGACGGCATTATTTGGACACCTGTCAAATATGGATACACACTCGGTACTTGTGAAAAGTTGTAAGCTATTGTGACTAAAGCTACTTTTCTCTTTATATCTAAATTCATTCTAATCTTATCTACTAGGCTAAAATGGAAACCGCCTGAATTAAATACAGCTGATTTTCGAATTTCTGCTCGATGGAGTAAAGAACATAAACCAATCTATGCTATTGAAGTTCTTTCCAATGGTGTTACCTATAAATTCTATGATCATTTTCAACCTGAACCCAGTTTAGCTACTGAGTAAGTAAATGCAAAGACACGAAAGAGAGGGAGATCAACAAGATTTGATACTCATTATGCATACATAGATGGAAAAGTCATTTACCAGAAGGTCGAATTGCTGAATTTAGGCAAGTTATAAACAACAATTCTTTCCTTTGCATACACAAATAGCTGATTGGGTATAGAATAGATATGATCCTTTATGTGAAGTTACTATTATCGAGCCTGGTTATGCTCCTACCACACGGAAGGGAGGGTGGAGGTAAGCAAGAGAGATCAGAAATGGATATGAAATGATTTAGAATCCTTTTTTTTTGTCTCTAGATTTGTTAGATTTCGAGATGATAAAACAACAGCCAATGATGAATCCATTGTTAAGAAAGTGATGCATAATACGCAAGAAGGAGTTACCAAAGAACAACTCTTGTCATGTATGGAAAGAGTACGTGCCGCATGGAAAGCAAGAGAAAAAGGAATTCCTATGCCACCCTTATCATTCACAACACCAACCACAACTACCATAAGCACTCCCATTGCCGTGAGTCCAGTTATGTTTTCACCTAATCAACAAGCAGGCTATTTTCATTCAATATCCGAATCTAATACAAAACGAAAATCATCAAAATCGGAAGACATGTCCAACACTACTATACCAAACAAAGAAGCAGAACAAGAAGAAGACGTACGTGGCAAACGAATAAAAAACAATACCATAGAGGATACCAATCATAAACCTACTTTATCTATTCAAACCATGCCGAAGAATATCCAATCTGCGCCTCCCTCCTTCCAGTCACCACCATCATCATCTAGAGGAACTGAAGAATCAAGTTCGCCTATATACCGCTTAATTCATCGCCATTCTTCTTCTTCTGTTAATCAAGAACCTGTTCAAGATACACGCACCACGTCTGCTCCTACTGTCATCCAGAAACAATCCAGTATACGTGATCTCTTGACAACATCTGTTGAACCATATCATTCTAATTATGTACAAAAACAGCCATATGGACATGAACCACCTTCTTATAATCCGCATGGGCAACAGGTTGCTCCTCCTCCTTCCATACTCTATCGACCCAACCCTACTTCACCACCACCACCACCTCCTCCGTCTTCATCATCACCATCTAATTGGAAAAACAATCAAAAAGCAAAACTCGATTTCATCTTGAATTGAATAAAAAATCCTATCATCGGCATACACTTTATAATTCAAAAAGCAATCTTTCCATAAGCTTATTCAAATCAGACATAGAAGAAATCAGAAATGTTATGTTTCTGGACAAGTAAAGTCCAAACTAGATAAGAAGAGAAACAACTCAAGTGAGTTAAAAAACGTAAAGCAAGAAAGAAACTTCTTATACTGCAACTAGTTAACTCATCCAGAATGGCTAGTAGATTGCATTGTTAGGATCAGCACGATCTATGATCACAATTTGCTATCAAATATCAAAAAGCTATCCTTTAAAATCAATTTCTAAGCCTTTTTCTGTAAGCCAAAATCTATTGTTCACAGTCACCTAGTTAGTATTTTTCAAAAAAAAAATCAGTAGCTTAATACGAAAATAAAAAAGGATTTTCCTTTACCTTTTCTTTCTCAACTTCTATATATAACATAACATGCCCAAGTCCAAGCGTAGTACTGTTGGTAAGACCTTATAGCAAAAAGAAACAAGTTAAGCCAATCACTCAACTGTTGATCCAGTTTCCTTAACCAAGACTGACAAAAAGGGTCGTGGTGGCAAAGAAAAGTTATTTGAAGATGTAAATATTCGGTTGGATCGATCAAACACCTTTAGACTCCTAATCGCCTTCTTCTTTTTCTTCTTGGTAGATTCAAAGTTGTGTTGATAACTACGAATATTTGTACCTTTACTCTGTTAAAGACATGCGTAACACATACTTGAAGGAGATCCGTCATGACTTTAACGATTCTCGTTTCTTTTACGGTAAGAATCGAGTTATGGCCAAGGCTCTCGGTACAACTCCTGAAGAAGAGTATAAGGAAGGTATTTCTGGTATTGCCAAGGTAAATAGACGCTTGTTGTAGGAGAGTGATGAGTTTTTGACATCTTGTTTCGGGGTAGAATTTGAACAGTGAAGTTGGTTTATTGTTCACCAACAAACAGCCTCAAGAGGTCAAGGCTTACTTCGATGAATTTGTTAAGCCCGACTATGCTCGTTCAGGTGCTACTGCTACCGAGACTATCACTTTACCTGAAGGTCCTGTGAAGCGCGGTGCCGATCCTATGCCTCACAACATGGAACCCCTCTTGAGATCCCTTGGTATGCCTACTGTCCTTAAGAATGGTATTGTTACATTGCTTGTGCCTTATACTATCTGTATGGAAGGTGAAACTCTCTCTACAAACCAAGCTCATTTGTTGAAATTATTCTATCATCAATTGGCTGAATTCAGTGTTGACATGATCAGCTACTACCATAACGGACAAGTACATGAATTCTAAGCCTAGTATCCCCCCTTCTTCCAATCTATGGATTATTATTATTTACTGCATTTCTTTTCCTCTTCCTTATTTTTTTTCTTATTATTATTATTGTTATTAGAGAGTGTTTTTTTATACATAAAATGAAATAAAATAAATTCATGCAACTTCTTGATATAAGCCACCTGTCTTTCTCTTGTACTCCTTTCACCCCTTTATTTTTTCCTTGTATAATAATTTTTTTTCCATAAGTTTAAATTCAACATGACAAAGGAACTGACACCTTATGGTAAACACTAGTGCCTGTATGTCTATCTGTCTCTCTTCTAACTAAACCCACTGTTTCTATACATATTTATACACATACACAAACAGAAAAAGCACGACTTGAAAATATTGAGTTGAATAAAGAACTATTGGCTTCACTTGAGATTGGTTCTGCCAAACGATCTTTAAACGCGACAGAAGTGTGAGTGGCATGAGCGGGTTCGATTTCATCATTGTTTGATAAACTGAATAGAAAATAGTATTACAGTAAAAAAACGAAAGCGAGCTCCAGGTAAATATACGCAAAAGATAAAGAGGGGAAAAGGAAGAAGTGGCATTAAGCTATACATCAAGTCAATTCGGTCAAAAAGGAACAATCTGTGATTCAGATCAGAAAGTCGTCTCGTATTCGAGGAGAAAAGGCACTTGAAATCACATTAGATGATCATGAAGCAGTAAAGGCACTAGATGAAGCTGTCAAGGTAAACTCAAATAGAGCTTTGTCCTATCCTGTTCCCTCATCATACAAGTAGCAAGATCCTCGTTATGCAGAAATGGTAGATGCAGGAAAATTATTGACAGCAGATGAATATTTTCCAGAAGACATCAAAGCTAAAGCAATCCGAGTGGATGGTCATTTCAAAGGTTGGGTGAATCCTGAGATCATGGAGAAATACGGACTTGCATCTTCTGCTACAGAAGCTTGGGAAGAAAACGGTGGTGGAACTTACTCTTATGCAGATCCTACAGGAAGTGGGAAGAAACGAAAGAAGGGCCCGTCTAATGCAAAGGTAATGACACAGAGAATGACAAGGTTTATTTCTTGACTGACAATTGCTCTCTTAATAGGCAGAGGCTCTAAAGATGTTTAAAAAGAATCCCAACCAATACTTTTATCGACATAATGAACCAGGGGAAGAACAATGGATGCATGATTGGTCTGAAGAAGAAAAACAATTGTTTCTCAAGGTAAAAATAAACGGGGACGCATTGATACACTAGTATTCTAAAATTGCCTATGTTAAGGTGGCTAAAATGTATGGGTGTGGTGATAAGGTAAGTTATTGAACGATAATGAGGATGGATAAGTTGACTGAAGATAAATTCTAGTGGGGACTGTTTGCTAGCTATATACCTCATAGGTAAGAAAATTTGTATCTAATTTCTCATTCATTTCTTATTTCCTTTCTGCCTTTCTCTTAGATTTGGATACCAATGTAGCAGTAAGTTTCTTCGGATAAAAAGAAGTACTTCAATCTTTAACTCACTCTTTGTAGGTTTTTATCGCCATGATATCATTCAGAATGGACTTGTGTTTGATCCGAATTTCCAGGTAAGAATACAAAAGAGCCATAGAGTCAATAGCTATGTCTTCCCCCCAAACCATACATGAACCCAACGTCTCACTGTGTTTCTTTTTGTTAGTTTACTCCTTCAGGTGAGCCTGTCTATATAGGCAATCAACGGTCTCATAAATAAAAGACGAAAACAGTTTTATTTTTACCACTGATCACTACTAACATGATAATTGTTCTCAAAGTCCCATCCCTGACAAATCATGATATCTTCAAGATACTTGATACGCTTCTTGTATTCTAACTCCTTTGCATACAAACTACGTTTTTCAGATTCCAAGACAGCATTATTAAGTACAAGCTTTGCATTCTCTGCCTGCAGAGCATTTACTTGATTCTCAAGTTGATCAACCTTCATCAACTTTTTCAAGCGCGATCGTCTAGCTGCATCTGTATTCTATGTACATAAAAAGTTATTATGAAAAGCATTCTCTAGTCTTTAGATATATATATAACCTTTCTGCGCTTTAAAGTATCTTCGTCAATCGTGCCATCTTCAGAGGGCTCTGGTTCTGGTAATTTACGGATACCCCGTGGCTTGGGTAAAGGCCTGGTCAGTTTGATTGGTTCATCTTGAGGATGTAGTTCTACAGGTGGTTTATCGTCACCACCCCAAGATATATGAAAGACTGTACCATCGTCTTTTTTAGTATCAACCAAGTTATCCTGATACAAACTTGTGGTTGAATTGCTGTTTACTTTCGATAAAAGTTCTTTAGCAAATCCAGAGTTTTGGACAGGAGGTGGATTAAGGATAGTATCATCAGGAATGGCGAATGTGTTCACATTGTTCCATAATAAACCACCCTCTCCTTCTTCGCGTGATTGTTGATCATTTGAGGGAGGCGAGGCTGATGAAAGAGAATTGTTGTCAACAAGTGGTGGAAATAAAGATGCATTATTAGATGAGTTTGGATAAGGAAGACTATAACCTGCTGTATTCATGATAACATTTTAAGTGGTGTTAAACAAAGAGCAAAAGAAAAAAAAAAGGTGGAGCTTTGTTTGTACAACCTGCCAAAAAAGACCCAAAGACTCAATGTTGCTTTCGGTTCGGCTCAACGTAGACTTTTGTCCGCATTGCCCCTTTTCAGTATTAACCTGTTTTCCACCTTTGCCAAAAGGTAGAATCACACCACCTCTTGAGATTCGGAATGAAGAAATCAGTTCAACCTTCTTTTTTTGGTCCATTAGCCTCTTTCCGACAAACGATGGTGATTCTCTTTATAGCAAGACAAGTTTTTTTAAAGCTTTTGACTTCTATTTTGTACAGTATATAGCCTGGAAGAACGACAAACGATAGGGATAAAAGATATGAGATGCTGTGCGAGACTAAGATATATGCTCGCGCGTATTTGCGCTTATTCATATGTCAGCCTGAATACATCATATGCAATTACACGACCATACAGATACTGAGCACCCTCTGTACATACGCTATCGTCCATTAATGTTGAATATCTCATTATGTTTTATCGAGATCATTTCTAGATATACAGCAAGTACAAAATTAACACCAAATTTCTCTGTCATAAGCGCTAATGTGTTAGACAAGCAAATAAGTGGATATGATTTTGGTAACAAGTATAGTCCGAAAGCTTCTCAATTTTGCTTCTTTTGATTACAACGGATTCAGGAAGATGTTTGGTTCAAAGCATAGGATGCGACATTATCACATGAGCATATTTGTTGAATATGTGGACTACGACACATTTTGTCAACATATCATCAGCTGCAACTATTCGGATGGTTAATGTGTCACTCTATTGTAATTCCTAGAATGCATACGGTCCATAAGCTTTTTCAGAAAAAGACAGCTTCAACAAAGGGAGTGAGTATGATTATGGAATGTAACGAATGGCAGAATGTGTATCTATAGTTTACTTTTCCTGAATACAGGAAGAGTTTTAGCTAGCTGCTAATATACATAGAATATCGAAAATTCTGTCGAATCAAGGCTTCATCTGCACAAGAAATTTTCTTTGTGTATTGACTTGGCAGACAAAGTACTTGTTTGCAAGATCGATTAAAGACTACTTTGCGATTTTTGTCATACATGAAAGTTCCAACACAATCGTGTTTTTTAACACTTTTCTTAGGTGTCTTTTGTTCATTCATAAGCTCGTGCAGTTCATTCTGCATGGGTCAGCAGAAGCCAGCAAAGACGCTTCTTTATATGAACTGACTAATTACAGAAGCAGATCTTGCAAAACAAAACTGAACACCAAAATTAGGCTAGAACCATCATTGTTTTTTTGATGATTTCAAAATCAACTTATCTTTTTTTTTTCAATTGCCATGCTTATGATGATATGGCAAAAAAAAATATTTACCAGTAGTCATCTAAGCTTTTACCACTTTTGGATGTTTTCATTTGTCAATTAAACTGAAGAAGACAAAGTTAGCACTAAAACTACTCTTGAAAGACGTTATACAGCAGAAACTTATTTCTTATTTCTTCAGCGGCAAAGATCACTTCTTGAAATGAAACGAATTGCAACAGTTTTTAAAATTTAAAATACTCTCTTTTCTTAAGATACTGCACATTAAGACGAGTATATGAAGCTCTTCTTTTGACCTTATCACATCCTATTAAAAATTAAAGAAATACAAGACACACTGAAGGCAGTGTGAAGAGGTTTACCCTATAATTGGGGGCTGATCTGAGCCTACTTCTCATAAAATATAAACAAATGATCGAATAATAATTTTTCTCACTGTTGCGTCTTTCATTAATCAGTATATATGCGAATCCGAATACTGTATAAACGAATAAACCCGACCATGTTGTGAAGTAATCATTTTGTCTATGTGCTCTCGAGCTATTAGGTAGGTTGATGGCGGGCAAAAATATAGTTATAT
>JAIWNI010000196.1:0-26654 GCA_025331435.1 Choanephora cucurbitarum
CACAAAGAAGGTGCTACTACTGCTGGTATTGGAGTTGTCTTATGCCAAAGATATGAAGGTCAACCGTCTCCACTTTCTTTAGTCTCACGATCGCTGAATATATATGAACAAAGATATTCTATTCGTGAACTGGAAGCCCTAAACATAGTATGAGAAATCAAGAAGCACAGAGTATATTTTGAAGCAGGATATTTCTTAGTTTACGAAGATCATTCGTCAATGCAGTGGTTGATGAAGACTTCGGAAGACAGGTAACCTAGACTCCGGAGATGGTGTTTGTTCCTATGGTCTTATAATTTTGAAGTTCGATACACACCAGGCAAGTTAAATGTGGTAGCGGGCATGCTGTCTGGACAAATGATCAACATGGTTGATACGAGTTCTTTTGCGTAAAAACAAAACTCATGGTGGTAGCAAGAACTAGAAAAGGACCATGCATTACAAGCCCAAGTTGAAGAAGAAGGCTTCAATTTGATTCGCAAAGATAGAATCGTATGGCAAGTGAGTATTAAGCATCGAACACAAGACAAAAACATCACTTACAGATGCGTTCCACAACATCGGGAACAAAAAGCCATTAAATATTATCACAAATCAAAACTTGTAGAGCATACAGGAGCAAACAAGACCAAGAAAAGAATGCTACCAACAAGACTGTGGTTTCCAGAGATGGACAGGAAAGTTACGAACGTGATCAGGTCATGTCAAATCTATCAACAGCTCAAAGGAAACAGGATGAAGCAGGCCCAATTGGTAAACACGGCCACTGAAGCGCCGTTCAAGAGAGTAGCTGTTGACTTCTTCGGACCCCTCCTCAAGACCAAGCAAGGAAACGTACAGTCAACTAAAGAAAGTTTTGTGTGATTTCAAACTCGGACATGGTCTTCTCAATGATCATAAGTATGTTAACACTCTTATTTTTTGTTTCAAAAGTTAGGTGAGACATTTAAATTGTTCTTATTATTTCAACTTGTTAGAAATAAGAAGATTTTGTATAGCAATGTTCAAACGATGAACCTTCATCGAAACTATTTTGAAATTTGAAATTTGAAATTCCACAAAACTTTCTTTGGGTGACTATACATATCCTGGTGGTAACTGATATGTTCTCAAGATAAGTCGAACTGTATCCCGTACCCTCGTTAATGCCTATGCAATTAGCAAACACTATGTATCACAAGTTTATGATGCGGCATGGCTTCCCAGAACAAGTCTTTTTGGACAATGCAAGAACTTTCACCAATGAATTCAACAGATAACTAGCGGAGTGTTGTGAAGTACAACTACAACTTGTACCACCGTACCATCAATTCTCTAACGGAATGTCTGAAAAGTTCATGAAGACATTAAACAAATGATCTTACTATATACTATCCAACACGACATATGTGACAAACGGGATGAATAGTTGATAGTTGTTCACTTTGTGTACCACAACACTTACCATGCTTCCATTCAAACATCACCATTTGAACTGGTAAATTGAAGACCTGCCAAAACTATCTTGATTGGTCAAGTTCAAATTAATTTGCCTGCTTTATACAAAAATAGCAAGACTCCGCAAAGCCTTTAGGCTAAAACTTTAGTCCTTAATCTGGATTGAGCCGTGGAAGCCGTGGCGGAAGCACAAAGAGTTTATGCTCCAGAAGACATTATCACTTACAAGAATCCAAGGTTATTTACAAAGCAGTTTTCAGTTACAAGATACAACTTGAAGCACAGCACATCAAACAAGATAGCTGACAATATACATTTATACCTTCTCAAACCATATCATGACAGATAATAATCATCACCCATTTAAGCTTTTCCCCCAGGGGGTTTTTAACGCGACATCAGGATTATTTTCTTCACTGTTTTATATACTTATCTTTATTTTATCTCTTATATCTTATCATGAGAGGAAATGTCTGATTATTTCCATTTCTAATGTCTGAAGATAAATCTGATGAAGATCATGTTTCTTTCTCCGATTCACACATCTCTCCCGTCAGATAATGCAGATTATTTTCTAACTTCTTTTCGCTGCTTTGAATCCAACTTTGTATTTCCTAATTGGTATTCAACTCATTTAACAGCTCCTCTTGATCTTTTATTACACGACAAATTATTAGAATCCTTCTCTAACTCTCCATTCATAATGATTAGAACTTTTGAACATGTATTAATAATCCATTATATGATGACTCATTAACTTGATTGTTTAAATTATTAGTTCGCAAGTCCAACATGACTTCTTATAGAATAGTATATAAACTCTTTCACATTTCTTAATCAATAAACTTAACTATCATTTATCTATCTTAACTTATATCTATCTTATTTACTTTACACTTGGTTGTAGTTTGACACATATTCACTATCTAAATCCACTTATTTGATTAGTTCCCTTGATACTTATTACAGATCATTGTATTCTCTTGTTTCATCTCTTCTTTACATTTCTTTACTCTTTCATCTTACTTTACTTTACGGTTCGTTACCTAAACAACGTGGTGCTCATCTATTATATTAAAAAGATAACGGTTGAAAAAATCGTAAATCCCCAAATAGGAAGGTGTGACTTTTTTTAATTTTTTTTTATTTTGGCCCTAAGTTACTGAGAGGATATTTTGATTACAGGAACAAATTTTTTTACTGCTTTCTCTCTCCTGATTTTACACTCTTGACTAGAAAATGTAAGTTATGAATAAAACAAAAAGATTTACGCGCCTTGATTTCTTCCGGTTTTGTATTTAGAACATGTTCATTAATTACACACCTGAAACTGAGCAGGCTAGAAAAAAAGCCAGAATTACACGCAATCAACGTACAAGCACTCCAGTTGTTTGTAGCTTTTGCAATGAAGAAGGTCATAGTCGAAGCACAAGTAGACTCTGTAGATTCTATTCTGGAAGTAGCTCAACTGCTGAATCAACTAAGGACATTACACCTGTCAATCAAGTCGAAAGCAATATATTAGCTGATCAAGTCAATGACAGCTCCTCTATGAATGAAACTAAGAATGTCAACCCTATCGGTAACTGCAATGAATGCCTATCTGAAGATCATTGTACTACCGATTGTCCCACTCTCTTCTACAAGAACAACCCTAGGATGAACACATATAAAGTTGCTCATGATCAAAGCAAACTTTCTCAACTCAAAAGACATGATTTTGGTAGAATGAGAGTTGAACGCAGCTTCTGCCATGCTATGTTGTGCTTAGATGAGAGAGTAACTACCTCCAAATCGGAGCCATTGTTTCAATTGTGTTGTGGCAAGGGAAGATACATTATGAAAGACTTTGAGCCTTTGCCTCCTTTGTTGACTGAACTTCTCACTAACACCGATCCAGTCTCCAAGGAATTTCAAAGTAACATCAGAGCTTACAACAACGTTCTGTCTTTCACTTCCCTTGGTGTTAAGCTAGATCATGCTGTTAATAATGATAGAATGGGTGCTTACGCTTTCCGCATTCATGGTAATGTCTATCATAGAATCGGAACATCATTGCATCCAGAAGATGGAGATGCAACTAGCTTCGCCCAAATATATGTTTATGATGCAGCCAATGAGCTTTAAAACAGGTTGCACAGAATGCCTTTTCTTGCTTCTGAAACTTTGCATCAACTTCAAAGTCTGATGCATTCTGTCAATCCATATGCAAGAGATTGTAAGACTATGGCAGACTTAGAGAATGAATTATCAGGTGGTTTAGCTGAGGTCAGCATGATCTTTAGATCTGAAGGGACTCCTGATCCCCATCGCTACAACTCGCCAACCCACAACACTGAGATTGGTGTTCTCATCATTAATGGTGAAGACCATAGAAATGTGAACAAGTCAACTCACAGAGACGTAGTCATCCGTTTGAAGAACAATGGCTCAACTGAAAACGGGTTGCAATCAATCAATGAGATCAACCAGCATTACGATCCAATGCACTATGTTCTTATGTTCCCAAGAGGGCAACCAGGCTAGAACATAAACATGCGTACAGCCAATGGTTTGAAAAAGGTTACCATCATGCAATTTTACAGATATCATCTCATGATCAGACAAGTCTCTCCAAGTCAGCTTCATCTGTTTAAGCATCTGTTTCATCAGTATGTTGTGGATATGTACGCAAAGATGGAACAAGAGCGATTGAATTATTTGAGACACAACCAAAAATCCTTGAGATGTGAGCTCTACAACAATTTGAGAGATGTCGCTGAAGTTGATGATGGAGACATGGAATCTGTAGGCAAGAAAGTCATTTTGCCATCCTCATTCATTGGCAGTTCACGACACATGATACAGCTCTATCAAGACTCTATGAATGTAGTTCGTAGATTTGGTAAACCTGATCTGTTGGTTACATTCACCTGTAGCCCCAGTTGGCCTGAGATCACAAACGAGTTGCAATACAACCAAACCAGTAACGATAGACCTGATTTGTGTAGCAGGGTTTTACATCTCAAATTGAAATCACTCATGCATGATTTTACAGTCAAAGGTGTTTTGGGAAAAGTCATTGCTCATATGCATGTAATTAAATTCCAGAAAAGAGGCCTCCCTCATGCCCACATCTTACTGATTCTTGAAGCAACTGACAAACTGAGAGAAGAGGATATCGACAATGTTATATCTGCAGAAATTTCTGATAAGCAAGCTTATCCTTCTTTGTACGAAACATTCACCAAGAACTTGATGCATGGACCTTGCGGCCTTCCTGATCCCAATGCACCTTGCATGAAAAACGGCAAGTGTTCAAAAAGCTATCCAAAGGCATTCAATGACACCACTCATTTCAAACGAGAAGAACAAGGTGGATATCCCATGTACCGTAGAAGAAATGATGGTAAATCAATTGAGAAGAAAGCCGTCAAACTCGACAATCGATGAGTGGTGCCTCATAACCCTTATTTAACCACAAAGAACAATGCGCATATCAACGTTGAAATATGTGCTACATTTGTCTCTGTAAAGTATGTGTACAAATATGTATACAAAGGGCACGATAGAGCTCAAATTGATGTCTCAAAAAACGATGAAATTCACAAATCCATCGACGCTCGATATGTATCAGCTGCTGAATCATGTTGGAGACTATTCTCTTTTCCTTTGCACAATGAGTTCCCCCACCACCAAAGGTTGTCTGTACATCTTCCTGATCAGCAACCTGTCTACTTTGATGGTGAAGATCAATTGGACAATATCGTTGAGCGCAACTTAAAGAATACTACTCTGACAGGTTGGTTCGAAGCCAACAGAGAATATGAGTCTGCCTGTCAGATCTTATATATCGAGTTCCCTGAACACTTTGTATGGGTCAAAAAAAAGGAGAAGAACTACTGGAAGATAAGAGAGATAGGACAAGGCGGTACCATTGGTAGAACATATGCCATCTCACCCAAGGAAAGCGAGAAGTATTGTCTGCGCATGCTTCTTTACCATGTCAAGGGTGCAACTAGCTTTGACCATCTTAGGACTGTCAATGGCATTTGCTATCCCAGTTTTCGTGAGGCTGCATATACTCTCAATCTTTTGAACGATGATACTGAGTGGATTACCTGCCTTGAAGAAGCTTCTCACTACAAAAATGCTGCATCATTACGGAATTTGTTTGCCATCATTTTGGTATTCAACAATCCTTCTGATCCATTTCAGCTTTGGGATAAGTTCTCTAACGATCTCTCTGAAGACTTTCTTCATAAAAAGCGTCTACTACTGCCTGATCTAAATGTCCGAATGGACCAACAAATCTATGACTGTGCATTGTATGACATTGAAGAGCAATTACAAGACTATGGCTTTTCTTTAAACAGCTACTCGGGATTTACCTTGCCTTCTAATGACCCTAGAGGTACTTATAGCGGACTTCTTACAGAAGATCAAATGCTTGAGCCTCTCATTGTTAGAGAACATTTAGTTTTAAATGCATTAGCATCTTTAGAACCAGAACAACAGTTCACATTTAACCAAGACCAGCAAGCAGTTTTCGATCATGTCATGAGTATGGTAGAAGGTCAGCATACTGTTGAGCCAAAGGTCATTTTTCTTGACGGGCCAGGTGGTACAGGCAAATCGTATCTGTTTAACGCCTTACTTGATGCTACAAGAAGAAACCATGGTATTTCACTTTCAGTTGCCGCAAGCGGAACAGCTGTTCACCTTTTAAAAGGTGGTAAAACAGCACACTCGCTCTTTAAGATCCTTTTGAAATGCGACATATATACGATGTGTTCGTTTAATACTGCTTCGCCCACTGCTCAATTGATTAGATTTGCCAAGCTCATTTTATGGGATGAAGCATCTATAATTAGTAGAGATGTATTGGAAGCAGTTGTCAGGTCGTTCAAGGATGTCTGTAAACAAATCAGTCCTGCTTTTGAAGATATTCCCTTTGGTGATCGAGTGGTTGTTTTTGGTGGTGACTTTAGACAAGTTCTTCCGGTCGTACCTAAAGCTTCTAGATCGGAAATTGTAGCTCAATGCATTGATAGATCTTTCCTCTGGAAACATTTTCAAGAATGCAGCTGCGTATCAACATGCGAGTGCAAGCCACTCTTCAATCAGGCAATCATGAACAAGCAGAAATGCTAAAGAACTTTCCAGACTACTTGCTGACTATCGGTGATGGTTCAATTCCATCATTGAATTCTGAAGGTGCCATTCAGTTAGATGAAAGCATGGTTTTACCTGTCAACAACGCTCTCAAATTGGCTGACACAGTTTATCATCAGTTTCAAGGTGCAGCATTCATGCAAGACAGGCATAAATTTATGACCAGTCGAGCAATTCTCACCTCTTTAAACAAAGATGTCAACAAAATCAACGACAGTCTCTTGAACCAGTTCGAGGGTGAAATACACACACTTTTAAGTAGTGATTCCCTTTGTAAGGCAGCAGAAGTTGATATGCTTCGGTATTCTGTTGAATTGCTGAACAAAATTGAGTCTGGCAGTCTATCACCTCATTGTTTGAAGTTGAAAATGGGATGTCCTATAATGCTCCTTACAAACCTTAACCCTTCCAAAGGATTGGTAAACGGTACAAAGTTGATTGTCTTAGCAATTAACTCAAAGGTCATACAAGCCGAGATAGCCACTGGAAGTAAAGCAGGAGAAATAATTGCAATTCCAAGAATTATCATCGAATCTCAGCCTGAGCAAATTGGCATTCACTTTCGACGTCTTCAACTCCCTGTTAGATTAGCATTTGCAATGACAATCAACAAATCACAAGGTCAAACTCTAGATTTCGTTGGTTTATATCTGCCTTCCCCCGTCTTCTCTCATGGACTACTCTATGTGGCTATGTCCCGTATTAGAAGTCCCGACTCTATCAAAGTAATGATAGATCATCAATATAGAAGACGCCTTCCAAATACCACAAACAACATTGTTTACAAAGAGGTCTTTAACTGTTAATTATCTTCCTTTCTCTCAGTAAAAATATATCTTATCAACTCAATCTCATATATATAATCTTAAAGTCAACACTGTCGTATTAGGTTAAATTTTTAAAGCTGCCCCGGGACCCGTGTTTTTTTTTACAAAAGCAAAGGTTTAAAATACACGAAGCGTAGCGTAGGGGCTATTTTATACCGTCGCGAAGGTCCAAAAAAAATTAGGTGGGGCCCCCACATTGCCATGCTATTCGTATTAGCCAAAACAGCCCACTGCGAAGTGCAAGCCGGTTTCAACAGAATCTACTTATTTCCTGCCGCCGAGATTTCGAAATTTAGGGATTTTCCTCGGTGGCTTATATTTTTTTAACTTGTAAATTTTATTTCTTAATGCAATTGTCTTTCTAAGCTCCTGTAAACATGAGGCTCACTTGCTACAACTTCATCCATTTTTTTGCAAAGGTTTGCAGAAGACCAATCATCGTTTCTAGCTTTGGAGTTGCTAAAGATGACGTTCTTTTCGCCTTTTCTACCCTTCTCCTTTGATGTTGAACGGTTCTCATCATTATCTTGATACGTTCAACGACATCCGCATTCAGCTCTTGCCCTACTGCCAAGTCTTCTTCATCTTCAACATCACTTCCACCCCCAAAGTCAACATCAACTTCATCGAACGCAAATACATTCTCCATTTGAGTGTTGACAATAGAGGCTTCAGTTTCGCTTTCTCCTTCAATGTCGATTTCTTCATCGTCGTCTAGGAAATATGTATTAGCTTTTTTAATCTTCTTTCTTTCAAAGACAAACCTTCTACTACTTCTACAGCTTCTCTTGTTCTAAAAGCACTCACTCTTTGAGATCTTGTTCTTTCATAAGCCAAAGAAATAGAGGTGTATCTTTTTAAGAGATACATGTGCTTACAAGGCAAACTTCTTCCTGAAATCAGGACATATACATTTGCTAAGGAAGCCATCTTAAACACTAACATAGTACCTGATAGTAGGAGAAGTGAGTGAGCGCACAAATCAATTCCCATTGACATCAGCAATATCACTGCTATTTATACCCAATGTGTTTTCTATGAGAGAAGGCAATTGGCTTGCAGGAACCTCTCTCGCAAAGAATGAACGCTTAGCCTGTTTGTTTTGCTCCGGCTCCATTCTACCATTATTGAACAGAATGCGTTCTCTTTCCTCTGCGAAGTAAAATTCGAAATCATTAACCAAGACAAAAGTCAGATGGTCTAGTCTGTTAATTTTGCGTCGACTAAAATATACGGTCTTAAGCTGGTTATGCCATGACTCGATATAATTGTTAGTGAGCATGCTTCTATGTGTCTCCGGCATATATGCTTGGCTCCATCGACCCTTCTGCTCCTCATTTTGAACCCAACGACTTACAAAGTACCTCAAATAGTCTACTTGATCATTTGTCTGCAGCTTGACGACAAATTGAGTAACAAGCGTGTTGAATTCCTCAACATTTTCTTGCTGAAGAAGGCAAACAAGCAAGTTCTCCAGCTCCTTCTTATAGTTGCCGACTTCTTCCTGGGTGCGTTCACCAGTCAGCTTCACCTTGCGATCCAAGGCTTTTCTCTAAGCTGTAAGCACATGGAATCCACAGTAATGAACGTAAGTATCATCTAATGCATTACGGATGGCATTCAATTCAGCCACGCAGCAATCGATGGTGATTGCTTCTGGACTGAATGAACCCTGTTGCTTTAAGAAAGTAAGCCATTGGTTCAGTGGTCCCATAGTCTGATCGTTGGTGACCATATATGCGACAGGGTATCCCTTTGGGTGTGGGTGTCTCTGGTGACAAGACTGTAAAGTACTTCGGTACTTCTGGGAGAAATGTTGTGAGTAGCATCTAAACAAAAAGATTTGTTCAACGCCATCTCTTGAATTCGTTGAGGTGATTGGAAGCCACGAGCAAAGAGCTTGTCATCGTTGCTGTAGAGTTGTAGATTGCCATTGAAGATGACGTAGCCCTTGAGTGGCAACTGTCTATCAAGCCAAGTGTTGAAAGAATTAAAATCATTCTTATCAAAACGATAAAGACTCTCTTTGGTCTACTCAGATAGGGACGTTTAATAAACTCAATAACACTCTCAAATTAATCAAATAAATCAACCTTTCTTATCCTGTTATACACGTCTTCGTACGTGGGTTTTCTCTGCCCAATCTCCCAGCGCTCAACTTGGCAAAGAACTGCAGTTTTAATGTCTCTGCAGTTAATGCCGCTTCTCAACTGGCTCTCAATCATATGAGCCGCTTCTCTTGTGAGAGGAAGAGTACGGACATCATTATCATCACCAGGCACATGGTTAGCATGACCTGTCAACAACTTCAACTCAACTACAGAAGGTTCGCTCTGAAATTGGAGGATGTTTAAAGTTGCAGTGCATCCAACTTTCTTAGAATCCTTCTGACTAATTCTCGACGAACGAGAGGGTGTGTATTGACCGAAACGATGGCAAGTTCGAGTTTCGCCCATAACTAAATCCTCAGAATTTCAATTGCGTCTTTTGACCCATTTGGTTCCAGTGAGTTCGCTGATACGTGTCAAGCATTCTTTCATTCATTGGCCGTAACAAAGATTGTCTGGTTTAAAGGAATAGCTGAAATACCGGAAATTTCGGTTGCTAAGAGTGCAGATGCAATGTTAATTAAAGTGTAAACTATTCGGTTGGAAGAATCAGACATGTTAAATTGGTTAAGAATAAAACTCAAAGACAGTAAAAAAAAAGAAAGTTTCTTCAGGTACAAAAATAAAATTTACAAGTTAAAAAATATAAGCCACCGAGGAAAATCCTCAAATTTTGAAATCCCGGCGGCAGGAAACAAGTAGATTCTTTCAACAACGAAGCGGGCAAACCTTAGTGAAGATCGATAAAATTTACCATAGCGCAGCGAAGGTCAAAATTTTATCACCGCAACGGCGGTTTGACTTGAAACAGGCTTGTTACATATAATCTTGCTGCCTAACTGCTCCGTTATGTCTCTTTGATTCTCTTTTACAAGTCACTGCAAAAAGTATCCTTTGTCCTGTGACACTGTAACAACACCCATTGTTACGCACAGGAATTTTCCTAGTACTCAATTATTTTCTGACTTCTTTTCGCTGCTTTGAATCCAACTCTGTATTTCCTAATTGGTATTCAACTCATTTGACAGCTCCTCTTGATCTTTTATTACACAACAAATTATTAGAATCCTTCTCTAACTTTCCATTCATAATGATTAGAACTTTTGAACATGTATTAATAATCCATTATATGATGACTCATTAACTTGATTGTTTAAATTATTAGTTCGCAAGTCCAACATGACTTCTTATAAAATAGTATATAAACTCTTTAACATTTCTTAATCAATAAACTTAACTATCATTTAACTATCATTTATCTATCTTAACTATTATCTCTCTTATTTACTTTACACTTGGTTGTAGTTTGACACATATTCACTACCTAAATCCACTTATTTGATTAGTTCCCTTGATACTTATTACAGATCATTGTATTCTCTCATTACATCTCTTCTTTACATTTCTTTACTCTTTCATCTTACTTTACTTTACGGTTCGTTACCTAAACAACGTGGTGCTCATTACATATAACCTTGCTGCCTGATTGCTCTGTTATATCTCTTTGATTCTCTTTTACAAGTTACTGCAAAAACTATCCTTTGTCCTGTAACATATTTGGTGCTCATTACAGGGGTTCCCTTATTCAAATCTACAAATCTCTTTACTGTTTCTCTTTCTGGTTTACTCTTTGGTTAAATCTCTCTTTGGTTTATTACTCTCTGGTTTATTACTCTCTGGTCTATTACTCTCTGGTTTATTACTCTCTGGTTTATTACTCTCTGGTTTTCTCTCTTTTGGTTTATTTCTCTCTATATTTCTGAACTTACTGTGTTGGTTACTTTACTATGACTTCTACTACTGATGCTAACGCTTACTCTGGCTTCCGTCCTCGTCTCATTGAATTCCATGGCTATGAAGGCGAAGACTTCAGACACTTCAGACACACTCTGGACACGTTCTTCTCTATCTGTGGTATCAACTCTGCTTCTCGCAAGTTAACTATCTTGGTCTCTCAACTTCGTCGAGCTGCTGCTATCTTCTATTCAAGATATCTCAAGACTGTCAAGGCTGGCACCTCTGAGGCTACACCTACTTATGATGAAGTTATTAATGTATTACAAGAAAAATACATTACTCCCGCTTTGGTCCAGCGCTTTGAACTCGCTTTCAATGATATGGTGCAAGGTCAAAATGAATCTCCTCAATTATTTCTGTCAAGACTCTATGAAGCTGCTGAACTCGCTGAAATAGATGATGACAATATGATTCATAGTCGCTTCCGTGCTGGTCTTCTTCGTCCCATTCGTGTTTTCTGTATTGAATGCTCTTCCAAGACTTTTGAAGATTGGGTTAACCATGCTGATGGTTGGTGGAATGCACATAAGCCAATTGATGTTAACTTGGTTGATAATCCTTTTGTCACTTCTGGTTCTACTTCTAATGATGCCTCTCCCTTTGAATCTCTGTCTTATCCTAACATGGAAGGTCAAGTCTACAAGAATCTGAAGGCTACTTTGGCTGCAGGTAATGGTGGTTTTGGTCGTAAGAGGATGCCAGTTCACGAAGGAAAGGTAGCGAGCCGCGGGGGTGTAAACGCCGTTGATTCGGAAGTTGAGCAGCTTGCTGCCCGATTAAAGAATCTGGAATTGCACTACGTGGGGCAGCTGACCGATCCTGAAGGAGCGAGATCTGTTACTTTTAAATATAACTATAACCGTTCTCAAGATACACTTGAAGCAGACATAAGAAACCTCATCCGTGACGCTGTCAAGAAGGAATTGCAAGCTTCTACTTCCCATCAACAAGGACGCTTCTCTCAAGACCGTTATGATGATGCTCGTGGTCCTGATGGTTACAGACAAAGACATAACAACCGTCGCCGCTACAATGGTAACTTCAACCAACCCTCTTACAATGGCTACCAAGACAGTTCTAGACGGCCCGACTACTATGACAACGACTATGCTAGTCCTGGTGAAGGTTACTACCCTAATATGCGCAACTCTCAACGTGCTCCTGATGCGTCTAGTAACAACAAGAATGGTGCTGGTTCAAAAAACTAGATCGGGCAATTGCACACTCTGATAATGGTCAATTGCCTATGAACCCTTATTGCTGACTCATCTACTTTAATGGTCAAAGACGCCAAGCCCAAACGTATCTCTAAACCAGCAAAAGGCAAGGAAAAGGTTGATGATGTGAAACGTGGTATCACTCAAACTACACAAAACTCATATTTTCAAATTCAAGTCCCTCAGGGTCCTTCTCATATTACGAGCGCCGCTCCTTATATTGCTATTGATGAACCTATGATGGATGTACAATCTTCTCTACCATCTACTCAAGTTCCTTCTGTTAAAACCACCTCTCTTGCAAAGCGCTCAAAAGCTACTTCTGTTCCTGATGCTACCCTGAATTATGACATTGTGGAAGACGTCTTAAAGTCCAAAGCCAATATCGATGTCGGTGATTTACTTGTTGCTTCTCCTCGGTTAAAACGTCAATTCCTTAAAGCGTGCCGCTTGAAAGGTAAACGTGTTGTAACATTCTCTGAACCTTCTTTTACATCCACTCCGGCTAAACTGGCTTTCATTGGCAAGAACTCTGAACCTGATACTACTGCTATGTACTCTGACTTCTTATCAAAGGACAAAAGATACCTGTCATTGTTGATACTGGAGCTTGCAAGAACGTGTATGTCTAAAGAACTGGCTGACAAACTTTCTCTTGACATTGATGCACCTTCTACTACTGTGTTTACTATGGGTAACGGTGTGAAACAACCTGCTCTCGGTCTTATCTATGATGTTCCTATTAGCGCTGGTGGTCAAGTCACTATCCCAGCCACTGTTGAAGTGTTACCTACTTTACCTTCACATCTGCTAATCGGCACTGACTTTATGGCGAAAGGACATGCTCGTATCAGTTTAGAAACAAACACTCTCAAGCTACGCTACAAGAATTCCAAGGCTGAAGTACCTGTTGCTTATGTACGCAAGACTAAGGAAGGCAAAACTATTAAACCTTCTCCTCCCGTTATCTCAGCTGATGAATTTACTTACTCTTTGGAAGGTTCTAAGAAAAAGACTCCTACTCCTAGACCTGACTCCGATGACTCTGACTCTGATTCTGATGAAGAAGACTTAGCTTCTGATGATGATGATGTACACTATGAAAATGATGATGCTATTCCAAACTCTGATGACTCTGATTCTGATTATGATCAATCTCTTAATACGATGAATCTTACGGTTGAACAATCTCCTGGTTCTATGTACAAGACTCCTGCTGCTATATCTATCACTAAGATACAAGGTGATGATAATGACTACACTCTCATGACAACTGAAGATATCTCTATTGGTCCTCGTACTGTCCATACTACGTCGTTATCAAGCTACTATCATTTCTTTGCTCAAGATATTCCTACTACAAAGTACTATTTCACTCCTATGGTATCAGGAAGACTTCTTGAATGCACATGCTGGAATCTCATTTTATATTCATGTTGGTTTTGTTGACGTTGACTTTTGTATCCGTAACAACTCTGACACTGATCTCATCATTGAGAAATCTTTGATGCTTGGAATCCTCGAATGCTATCGAAAAATTGATTGTCAAGACTTTATTTCGTATAACATTCCTGATTCTATGGAAACTCATGTTACTTCACATATGAACGCTACTAGCCTTATGCTTCATGATGTTGATATTCCATCTTCTTTGGATGATGAACAAGAGCTAGATCCTGATTTGCGAAAGCTGATCAATATCGAAGGGACGCCTGAACCCATGAGGTCAAGGTTTCTTAAGTTGTTGAATCGGTATCGTAATATCTTTGATTGGCACAATGATAGTATGGGTGAATCTACTATCTCTACTCATGAAATCCGACTCCAACCTGGTTCTGTTCCCAAGAAAGTAAGACCTTACCGCTTATCTCCTCAAGAAAGTGAATCTCTCAAGAAAGAACTAGACAAGATGCTTAAACTTGGTATTATCTCTGAAACTAAATACTCTGACTGGGCAAGTCCTATTATCATGATCCCCAAGAAAGACAAAACTTATCGTTTAGTAGTTGACTATCGATATCTTAACTCGTGTACGATTCGCTTATCTCAAAATCTTCCTCGAATTGATGATCTGATTGATACTCTTGGAAAAGCAAACCTATTCTCTCAAGTTGATATGCGTGCTGGTTTCCATCAAATGCCTCTGGATCGATCCTCACGTCACTTGACAAATTTTGTATGCAAGTTTGGTAGCTACTCATATAATCGATTGCCAATGGGATTAGTCAATGCTCCCAGCGATTTTATGAAAATGGTTGAAATCTGTTTCCACTCTCTCTTAAACAAATGTGTGATTGCTTACTTGGATGATGTTACTACTTATACTTCTGGTACTGCTGAAGATCATTTGGTTGCTATTGCCAAAACCTTTGAATGTTGTGAAAAAGGTGGTCTCAAACTCAATCCTGCAAAATGTTCCTTCTTTGCTGATAGAATCAACTTTCTCGGATATGTTATTTCATCCAAAGGTGTTGAACAAAGCACATCTATCACTGACAAGATTACCTCTTATCCTGTACCTACTCTCAAGAAACAAGTCAAGAGTTTTGTATCTCTAGCTTCTTACTATCGGCGCTTCATTGAAAACTTTGCCAAGATTTCTCGTCCTTTACATGATCTCACAAAGGATAACATGCCCGAAAAAGTTGAATGGTCTGATAAAGCAAACGAATCGTTCCATCTGCTTAAACAAAAACTGGTAGAAGCTCCTGTTCTCTTGATTCCTGACTTTGACAAACCGTTCTATATCTTATGTGATGCCTCTATTGATGGTCTTGGAAGTATTCTCTCACAAAAAGATGATGAAGGCTATGAACATCCGGTTATCTATGCAAGTCGCTCTACTACTAAAGGTGAACGCAACTATGGTATAAGCAAATTAGAACTCTGTGCTGTTGTCTGGTCACTCAAGATATTTAGACCTTACGTTCTCGGTAATAAGTGCACTGTCACAGTCATCAGTGATCATGCTGCCTTAAACGGATTACTCAAAACAAAGAACCCTTCTGGTATTATTGCACGTTGGTTACAAGCTATCGCCGAATATGACTTCAAGATTGAATACCGACCTGGCAAGAAACACAATGGACCTGACTTCTTGTCTCGTCTTGGCTATTAATATATTATATATTGTTTCCGACCAAATCCGCTAACGTCGTTAAACTTTGTCGTTGAAGACCAGTAATCTGCTAAAGTCGTTAAACTTTGTCAATGATCGACCCACTTCGCAAACGTCGCTTAAACTTTGTCGTCATCTGACCAGTGGAAGTGATGTCGTTAGAAGCTCTTACTAGACCAAGCTGTGTTGAAGTCTCTAAAAGCTCATTGTTACTGATTACTCATGGAAAAGCCAAAAACAATTCAAAATCCTACAAAAGACTCGGAAAAACAATCTCAAACCTGAAAACAATATATTACTCATTATTGTTGTAACAAAATTTTTGCCAATATCCAAAAATAAACCCATTTTGCCTAAAACGTCTAAATGCAATAACTGTTTGACCTGTCTGTAATTCAATACAATATTACCTATCAATTGCCCTATTTTTACTATCATGGAAGAAACTACTATTACTTTGCTTTGCTCAAGAACTATCTGACTACTATGGAATATCCTCCTAATATTACTAAAGGGGAAGAAGCTTATCTATCAAGAAGAATTCGTACAAGTTTATCGTCCACAATAATACTTTGTATCGATTTAATCCTGAAATCAACTCTGGTCTGAAGAAAGTGCTATCTCCGAAAGAGGCAAAGGAAGCAATTATTATGTATCATCATCATCCTTTGGGAGGTCACTTTGCTTACTCAAACACTTTACACAAGATATCTCAAAAGTACTACTGGGATAACATGTCAAGATCTATCATGGAATTCATCAAGGAATGTCCTCAATGTCAACTACAAGGAAACAAGATTAAATCCGAAAGGTTACACCCGATTCCCGTTTCAAGTCCTGCTAAACCCTTTGACCGTGTATCCATTGACGTCAAACATGTGTCTACTTCCCGCATTGGATCAAGATATATTATTGTTGGTATTGACTATCTGACGAAATATGTCGAGGCTAGAGCCCTTCAATTCCAGACTACTTCCGATATTGCCTTATTTATCTATGAAGACATCATCTGCAGACATGGTTGCCCACGTTATATCCACACTGACAACGGAAAACCTATGATCTCAGAGTTAATCAAGCATGTGTGTCGACAGTACAATATCATACACAAGACAATAACTCCTTACAACAGTCAAAGTCAAGGTCTAGTCGAAAGGTTCAACCGCATTATTGATCAAGTACTTCAACGAAGAGATCCATCTCAAAAGAAAGACTGGGATATGTACCTTCAAGCTACACTCTTTGCCTACAGAACCATCAAACAAGAAAGTACAAAGTTTTCTCCTTTCTACATAATGTAGGGGTATGAACCATCCACTCCATTTGACAACAACCATCGGTTATAATATCCAAAAGAAGCAAGTTTTGAATTCGAATTGACAACTCGTACCTCATTACAAATCCTATATCTTACTCGGATTCGTGAACAAGCTATCAAGAATATTGAAATTTCTCAAAGAAACCAAATCAAAAGAATTGACAAGACCCTACTGGAAACGACTAGAACACTCAAACCACCATTCAAAATAGGTGACCGTGTCCTCCTATACAAAGACTATCGTTCTACCTCTTGGAGAGGGAAAATTAAGATTACTTGGGAAGGTCCTTTTGTCATTCAACAACTTTTGGGAAAATCTACTTATCATATTAAGTCTTTGGAACCCCCTGACACTATGCTGAAACGTGTTCACGGAAACAGACTCAAGATATATATTGAAAGTCATTCAGAATGGAATCAAATTACCAGCTCATATATTTGATTTCTCATTGTTCAAATTTATTTCAAAAATCTTGTGGTACCTGTCAAAAAAAATACCAAAAAAAATAAAACCAGCGTGTAGGCTTTTATTCTCGTCACTTTTTGCTTGGTTTATCTTTAGTCTGTGATTTTTTTGGGCATGACTTGTTATTTCAATGGGCTCGTCGGTGAGCTTGTGCAATGGAGAAGTTAATGCAAAAGGGGATATTTCTGAAGTGAAATGAGTAATTATGTGGTCTATTTATTATATGATTGAGTAGTAATTGGACGAGAGCTAAATATAAGTTTATTGTTGTGCAAGTGGGATATATATATATATATGATATTGATAGATAGTGTGGATGTTTGCGTGTGTTGAAAGAGGGAAAGGTAGGTCTATGTAAATCATCTTCTTTCTCTTTTTCTAATAACTTCAACAGTATCTACATCAGCACCAAATTTACGTTTGATTTTCAAAGGCAGGTCAGCACTAAAAAAGTAGAGATCTTCAGGTCTTCTTACTCTTGACATAGCTACATACATCTGTCCATGGGTAGCCATATGATCAAGATGAATTGCTACATTGTCAATTGTCAGACTTTGGGATTTATGAATAGTTGCAGCAAAAGTGGGGACAAGAGGATACTGGGTGCGAACATAGTGGGTACCTGAGACTTGACGGACGATTCGTTGGATTAAATAAGTTTGGACAGAATTGCTAGTGTTAGATGTCTTTCTCAAATAATTATTATCGTCTTCTAAATATTCTATCTGGGCAATTGTGTCATTTACACCACCACCCTGTACATTCAAGTTCTGAATGAGCATGATTGGCATTTTTTCTTTAAGGGGGAGACGCTGCAAGAGCCCTGTCTCATTGAGAGCAGCTCGGGCTGTACCGGCATTGCCTGTGAAGTTGTCTTGGGCTTTGTAAACTTTACCCTCACCAGGATAAGAGTTGTAGTCTGTTTCATTGGCAGCAGTAACCCGTTCCAGAATGGTGTAGAGACGAAGGCATTGAGAGGGCAACTCGGATTTGGGCACGGTACGAGAGTTGATGAATTCAATGACGCTTTGATCAAATTTATAGGATCTAATTTTGTTAAGAATTCCAACAAAGTATGCATCATTTTGTCTAACTGGTATCCGGAGCTAGTAGCGATTTACGGTGTTGTAAATTGGAGATACCCAAATCTTTTCTTCGTTAGCTTTAACTGGAAGCAGCTGGGCTATATCACCAAAAAAGATAGTTCTTATACCACCTATGTTTGTGTTTCGGTTTGTAACTTTGGTGAGGGTTTCACTGATCGATTCAAGCATTTTTGAACTGACCATAGAGTACTCGTCAATAAGCAAGATCATCTTGGGGTACAGCTTGACATAATGGTCGAGAAGAGCAAAGTTGGGTACCAAGGCAACATTTGTGAGACCAAAGAAACGGTGCAATGTCTGTCCAGAGATGTTATAAGCAGCAACACCACTGGGGGCTAATTTGAATACCTAATGAAGCGATGACAATCAGTATCCATTTTTCTCGTCATAAATATATATCTTACTTTGTAGCCTTCTATCTTGTAGTGTTTTTCTAACATTCTCAAAATAAATGGCTTGCTAGTACCGGCAACTCCTGACACAAACGCAACAGAGTTTCTCTTCATTTCTTCTAATAGTTGATCATAGATACTCTTTTGATCCGAGTTGGCAGTTGGGAGCATCAATTTCAATTCTTCTTCACAGACTTCTATACCCCTTATTTGATCATTGATATCATCTAGAGATTCAATGTTGACATGTCTATTAACCTGGATACCACCTTCTTGAAGATTGATGAGATGTTCGTAGTAATCTAAATAATTCATAATTTATTTAAGTTAGGCAAGCTCTTATGGTTTCACAGTACAAATATTGACTAACCTTTCCAAGTTACAAATGGCTCCATTTCTTTGACAAATGTAGTGTTGTGAATTGCTTTCTTGGTGATGATCTGTTGGTAATAGAAACTTTCTCCATTCATTTCACTTTGGTTGAAAGTTCTCCAAAAGCGTGGCTTGTCCTTGATAAGTTTATATGCATGCTTGAGATTTGGGCAACAGATATACATGGGCAATGGAGTTGGATGATAGTCGCGTGCAACAATAGGAATAATCCCATCAATGCTTTTTTTACCATACTCGCGTTTGTAGTAACTGAAAAATTGAGGCATAGTCAAGTCAATAGCACCATCACGATCTTCGTAGATTTCTGAAGAAAAAAAAAGATATAAGCATCTTGTAAAAGATATTAGAATATAGACTTACCAACATGTGTTGTAGCATAAATATATTCGGGATCAGAATCAAGTTCGTGGATGTCGGTTCTGAGTCTATTCGTATCTTGACCACGAAGGTTTGTGTTGAGGAAGAGAACCTCCCTGGAGTTGCTGTGTTTTCTCCAACCAGAAACATCGTAAGTAGCCTCAACAGCACCAACAATACGGGTTTGATAATGGTCTCGTTCCGACACAAAAGAAGTACGCTTGTACTACCCCGAATTGGTTGATCTTACATTTTTCAATAGAATCTTGGCTTCGTAATCGTCTTTTGCAAGATACTTGGCCAAATAACGTACTGCTTGGGGGCCATTGTTGTATTGGATATCCATACTGGTACGAAAAGTGGCTAGCAAATATGGATTGTATTTATTAACTTGAGCATCACCGACATCACGCTTGTAAATGACGTTTGAGTTGTCTTCGATCAAGGTTTCATCGGAATAAGGCTTTGGGTACACAAATCTGCATTTTCTTGTAGGATAAATGCGTTTGCAATAGCTAAACAAGTTAAAGTGTTAATCGATGTCACTTACAATGTCATATTGAAAATATACATACTTATCATTGCATATATGTATTTGAAGATTTCCAATCAACCTATACAGCAGAGGATAACTAGTAGAGTCTTGTGGAAACCAAGTATGAACTATGTTCATGTCAATTAACTCTTGTACTGACTTGTTTGTCCAAAGAACCATATGGATGTGGGGGTTACCACGGTCGTGGATCTCCATGACCCAGCTGTACTCCTCAATTCCACCAATCTGACGGGCAAAGTTCTTGCAGATGTAGTCAGTGAAAAGCTTTTGCCATTTTCTCTTGGAATGACGAGAAAACATCACAGGGTCTTCCCAACTAAACTTGATGTCTTCATCACTAAGGCCTTGAAACTCTGGATTTTTATCGTCACAGGTGAAAGTCAAAAAGAGTTGAGGTGGACCGAGATTGTCAAAGATGCATTGTAGATCTAGAAAATTCTTTCTTTTGTATCTGTATGACAACCTAATATGAGGAGGCACAGTGGATACAATGTTCTTTTTTGGCTTGTTGGTTGAGCTGTCGACTACATCACTTCTTTTAAGGTTTTCACGACCTTTGGTGGCTACAACAAAGCGATTGGCAGCAGCAATGTTTCTTTTCTCAATGAGATCCAACATGAAAAAAAAAAGAAGGGTCCCGAGCGAATCGTCTATCCTTTGCAAGCAGTGTTGTCTTGGCATAGTATCCTAGGCTTTCTCCGTCCAAAGTAGTTTTCGCAACACCACCTTGTCTAGCAGGTAAACCATAGATACCGTCTCTGTTCTTGAACTCATCAGTGTGAGTAGGAACCAACGAGTAGTGTCCGGTGCAGTTGGTGTAAAAATAGGGAAAGACCAGAGCCAAAAGACTTGGGTGGGAGTATCTTATATAATTGACAACTTCATCTTGACCAATGATCAAATCCTTGAATTCTGCATCGGTGGCCTGAGGGTTCACATCGTCCTTTGCAAACAGAGCATTGGTAAGCCAACCTTTTTCCATTCCTACGTGCATTTTATTTTCGGAAATGTGATAGTTGACGAGAGCGTTTGTCAACTCAGAAAGATCATAGCGGGCCAAGAGAGGATGCGTTGCTTGCAATCGCTTGTAAGCAGCCTGGGCATTCTTCTTGTTGATGTTGGCTGGATCACCTCGTTGAAAGAACATACTAAGAGTACCACCTTAAGCCATCTCGGCGAATTCATAGTTGTGGACATTGTACGTATTGCCTTTTACTTCATAATGGCCAATTCTACTGTGCACCAAGATCGATTTTCTGTAATTTGAGACATCAACTTGAGGGGTGCAAGAGCAGCCTTCTCTCGATAGTTCATTTTGGCAGTTTCTTCAATCAAGTCACCTATATATTTAAAATTATATCGTTAGATGCTGACCCAAAACCCATAAAGTATATCAATATTTACCTAAATACTCGAATTCACTAAAGTATTCCAAAGACTTGGTAAGGTCCTTGCAGACCATCTTCTTCTCTTGATCACCAGAATCAACGATAGGGTCCATCTTCCAATTTAAGCAGGAAATTGCAAATTCAGGATCAAAATGTCAATATTGTTGCTCTTCTGGGTAGAGAACTTTTAAGCCCACACAGCAAAAACCATCAGGCTTTTGGTTAGTAAATTTTTAAAAGTTTAAAATTTGTCATTGTTTAACCTTGGTAAAGGTAGACAAATTAGGGTTTTGGACGCGAAAAGTATGGAACATTGTTTTGAGTATATTTAAAAGAAAAAGTGGGGAGCTTTGCAAATTTCATTTTTGATAAGTGTTTATATACTTTGTCGAAAAATGGGATGAGATTAATTTGGAAAGTCTGAATTACGGTACACAAAGTGAACTCTGCGCTGTATCATTTTAAGCTCTTTTGTTACACATTAACGTTAACTATTAATTTTTATTATGGTAATTCTGCGAAACGTTTTTTTTACATGTTTTTATTAATCCTTTTCATAACATATTTCAAACTGTGGATCTTTTTACTAATATTTTTTGAAGTATGGGTTCTTTAATCCTCCATATCAGTTGTTCGGCGGCGTCTGTCACCAGCAGAGGAAGAAGGGACAGGCTCTTCACCAGGAACGACAAAAGCATTGATACTGATAGCTATATCATCTTGGGACAAGGACTGCACGCTCAGATAAGGCTCAGACCAATCTGAAATCCTCACGACATTTTCGTTATACTCGTACACTGTACGCAGGGTTCTGGGACGACCTTCACTGGCAGGAGCAAACATAGCGTTCTCAGCCGCCACCGGGTTGTAAGAAGCAACAACGAGACTTCTTGCCACTATTCCAATCAAATAACACATGTTAGATATACGATAAATCAATTTTAAGCAAACTTACCAAGATCGTCATACATTCGGCTAACCTCTGTGGCAAAGGTATCTACACTGCTTCCGTTGGACATGTAGACAAAGTCCTCTTCGATATTTTCCCAGACATATTTATAAACCATGAACTTGAGCTTATAGAACCGTTGAATTCTGGGGAATTTACGAGTTCGGATCCTTTGTACCTGGGTGGGAATTACTTGTCCGTCTTCAGATACCTGAAGAATGGGTCTTACACCATCGACACTCATACGAATACTTGGGAAGGCCCTGCTTGTATGATCAAAGGTGTAAGTGGTTACGTTCAAGTTCCCTATCAATATTGGATTAATATAAATTCTTTTTCTTTTACTACATGTTGATGAAAGCTACATACCAATGAAGTGGTGTCTTGATTCCGGTTCGCCAATCGAATGCAATAGTACATCAAAGCAGGGTGGCTGAAATACAACTTTGTACGGACACCAGAATTAACTGCCTTAGCCTCGGCAATCACGCTACGCGCATTGATACGGAAAGTAGGGTGCTCGGTAATAATACCGTCAGTAAGCTCTCCAACATACATTTTTTAAAGTAAATAATAAAGATACAAAGAATATTTTTACAAAGTTGGAAACACTCCCGATTAGGAAGGCTCTTTTATAGGATTTGACAATCAAGTGCACCCATATCAAGAATTGCGACGATAGTCACCGATTAAGGACTGCGATCGTTAAGATTGGGATGCAGACACTGATTGAGAGCATACTTTGATCTAGATTCTTCGGTTGCTCTAACGTCAAGAGCCAATTACTTGTTCTTAAAAGAAAATATGAATTTGGATTTGTCAGTAGGCATCTTTTATATGACAGAAAGTTCTTGATTTATCTATTATGCCGCAATATATTAAAGTTCGTAATGTGGTATTGATGTTGGTTGACTTTTTTTTTTTGAAAGAAGACGGATAGGCTAATTCAGGAGATTAAAGGAGGAAGGGCTTGTAAGCTTGAAATGAACGAAATTGTATGTGTAATGATGTATCAGCTTTGAATTATTTCTTTTAACGCTTGACTGTCTACATGATCAACAATATTCTAACAGCAAAACTTTTTTCAAAGACGTTGTCGATTATTTAAAGGTTGTAGAGATGTAGATGCAATACAAGTAAGTGGATACGTTTTCGTAACCCAGCACAAAAACTGTTAAAGAATTGGCATTTACAGTCAAAATAAGGTTTGTTACACCGCTTTCCCAAAAAAATCCTTCCGTCGATCAATTACCCATGTTCTTCTTTTTATTCGGCAATTCACAACAAAATAAGTTTGGGCAAGCATGATCGTGCACAACCAAGTTGATAAAAAAAAAGGTCTCGCCATTAAGCTGTCTTCATAATTGCATCTCATCATTAAAGTTTAACTCTAAAAAGAATATAATTCCAAATATCAAATGAATGATTTATTTCAAATGGTTTCTAACTATTAACAAATCAAGCTACGTAGAACAATTTCTAACGAAATTGCTGGACATGATCACTGTAAGAAGTCTCGCTTACATGTTAATATATTTTTCAATATTTCTGTATGATTTTTCTGTCAGGCTGCTTTTCTTGTCTGACTTTAATTTTTTGTGGCGGCTGTCATTTGATTGGTTCGAGCTCTCAAAAGGATGATATATCATTTCAACCAAATACTTGAAAAATAAATGAGAGATTATTGTATCTGCATACTAGCCGACCTACTCGCTACGCTCGCTTACGGCCGTCGTCGCCTCACGGTTTGGATCCTGGCTCCCCCCCCCCCACACATACACACCATGCATTAACAGATCTGACATAAAATATATTTCAATTTTTGAGTTGGTTTTTGTATTGTTAAAAATTATAGAAGGAGTTCTGGATAAATAATGTTTTCGATTGGAGTTATTTGATTATACTGGTTTGAACCACGTAAAACATGTATTCCTTGTAAGTGGGTTGATCTTGAAAAAGCAACGTATAGCTGGCCGTGAGTAAAAGGCGATGTGCGTAGATCAATTCCAACATTGGAGAGGGATTGCCCTTGTGATTTGTTAATGGTCATAGCAAAGCTGAGTTTGACTGGGAATTGCTTTCTAACCAGAACAAAAGGATAGTCACCTTCTAGAGTTGTAAGTTCAATTCTTGGAATGAGTTCTATTTGTTCTTCGCTTGAATTGTTATCGTTGAGAACTGCAACCTTAAGAACATATTGCCCTATTTCTTTGACAATTAATCTTGTACCATTGCAGAGGCCTTTTTGAGGATTCAGATTTCTCAAGAGCATTACAATACAGCCTATTTTGAGAGTCAGCTTAGAAGGAGAGAAGTTACCTGGGTTCAATGTTTGAAGATATTCAGTTGAAACCCTGTAAACTTCGTTGTTAGCATTTTCCTCTTCGGAGTAGTCAGCTTTATCTGCCGATATCAATGTAGTGAAAGTTCCAGGCATCAGTTCAAGCACCTTGTGGTTTAATAGATCAACTGTATCATTTTTGAATGTGAGGATAGCCGATTTGTACAACAAAGACGGATTACCGATTGCTTCAGTAAGGTTTCGCTGAGGATACACTCTAGAGATAAGCTCTTCTAGTGAATGTGCCTGTGAGATGTATTCAGGAAGAGGTATCTTGGCATTTTGCATCAAGGTGTTATATGAGATCAAATAAAGCCACTTTTTGAAATGGATGTCATGAGCAGAAGTACCTCGCACACGCATATTTTGCTTAAGATGCAACACTTCAACTTTGCTCCAAATGTAAGACTGTTTGATAGAGGCTTCGACTATGCTAGATATATTACCATTCTTGATGACTGGGGGAATTTGTGCAAAATCACCACCCAAAATGACAGGAAGACCTCCAAAGAGTGTGTCATTGCTACGGATGTCTTGGAGAGTGCGATCTACAGCTTCAAAGCAGCTCTTGTTTTGCATAGGCACTTCGTCCCAAATCAACAGCGATGTCTTGCAAAGTAACTTGGCTAAATTGCTATTTTTTGGTATCCAGCAAGTAGAGGTCTCATTCACTTGGATAGGGATCTTAAGTCTAAAATGTGATGTTCTACCACCAGATAAGAGCAAGGATGCTATGCCAGATGATGCGACGCACAACACAATTTTTCTTTGACTTCTTAGATAGCTGCTCAATGTGTTGTAAACAAATGTTTTGCCTGTACCAGCTGGGCCATGAATGAAGAAGCATGAAGATCTATCAGAGGAATTAGAAGCTGTGTCCAAAGACTGCAATTGACTAATTATGAAATCAAACGCATGCTTTTGATCTTGATTAAGCAATGCATAGTTCGAAGTATATATGCTGCTTTCTTCTTGAATGTCATATGCAAGTTGTTCGTCAATTAATGGATTGCCAGTACATTCTCTAGTAGTTCGACTATTTAAAGCGGTAACCCAGTTGTGTTTATATGTGGGAAGCTCAAACTCGTCAAGAGATCTGCTTAGCTCCATCAATTTGACTTCGATCAAATAAAGTCCATAATCAAGATAAGGACGTCTTTCATAAAACTCGTCATTGTCATTAGATGTGTACATTTGGCTGTCAGGAAAGAGCTGCTGCAACTTATGTGCTAGATCATCACAAATGGATTCACGAAAGGTTATCCACAATGAATTAGGATCGGCTAATTGGCCAAATGTCAAAGCTGTAACAAATAAGCTACGCAAATGACTACCGGAGGAAAAAAGAACTGCTTCCTCAAAGCATCGTATCCATTCTTGACCATCTTCAACTAAATGAAGTTCAACACAGGCTTGTTTGAATGTTGGACACTGAATCCCATTGATTGTTCTAAGATCATCAAATGACTTTGAGCCTGCAATATTGATCAGGAGAAGTCGAAGATAATATCTTTCTCCGCAGGTAGGGCTACAATAAGGAATTCTTCCAATTGCAGAACCTTTCTTTTTTACTTCCCAATTCTTGATTTTTCTATTCCATACAAAATACTTGGGGAAATCCTGGTACAAATATTTTTGAGCTTCAGGATTGCTTTCATAGTATTTGAAATAGGCGATTAGCATAGAACTGCTAGTGGTTAATATATGCTGTATTTCAGATTGAGGTTGCA
>JAIWNI010000197.1:0-26645 GCA_025331435.1 Choanephora cucurbitarum
TAATATTGAGATGATGCGATACCACGATTTGGACACACTAATTTCGCTTTAGTACATGACTTTTCTCTTTTTATCGACTCTGTCCAACCCTTTATTACCTATTTTGTTTAATCCACATTTAGGCATTTTTCTTTACTTAAAATTCAAGAAAAAAGAATAGAAGCAGAGAAAAAAACAAGAAACATAAAAAAAAATAGAAAGAAAAAAGAAAAAGAGAGAGAGAGAAAGAAGAAAAGGATGATAGACAATATATAAGAATAGGAATGAAGGAGACTGTATGCTTTATGGAACTATAGCCCTTTATATGCAAACTACACAAAAGAGAATACTAAATAGCTTATTGTACGAAGCTTCTATGTATGTCTTAATTCAATCAAATTTAATCAAGGACTCTGTGCATAAATGGATTATCCGTTGTTTCTTTCTAAAAACCTAAACATTCGTTCTTAACTAAAGTAGTCTGTTAAGATCAACTGTCTCTCATTCACTAGCATCTCAGTCTTGTCTTCTGTCTCCCTTACCATCAAAAAGGAGGGCAATGAATACAATTAATGCATAACAAGAAGGAAACAGAAGGTCTTGGTAAATCAAAGAAGAAGAAAGACAAAAAGAGAGAGAGAGAGAGAGTAAGAGAAATAGAGTATGCCTATGTGTGTTACCTACCATAAAGGGCTGTAGTACCGTTGTGCGTATTACAACATTTTCTTCTTTTTTTTTTTTAGCAATGAAAGAAAAATCCAGTTTTTCGGAGCGATATAACCTATCTCTCTCTCTCTCTCTTTTTCTTTTTTCTTTTCCCACTATCTCTAAAACCAGATGACCCTTGACCGAAGTGCGCGCTCATACTTTGCATCGTCTTGTGGCCCAGAGCTTTCTTCTAGAACGATTTATAGCCATAACTTTTTTAAGAAAAGAAACATAAGATCTCGATCTGTGAGTCTGTACGACCGATACATAACAATGCCAGGTTGTCTTCAGATTCATCTTTCTTTACAAAAAAAAGTTAAATGGTCTTTTACTTGCTGATTTTAGTTAGTCATATGGTGGGCCATAGTTTTTGATGTTGATCGACACTTTATCCTGATGATGTTGAAATATATATAAAAAAAGGGGGGGACCTTTGTAATTAGTTGTATTAAATTAAAATCAGCATTGTTGGTTATTCTTATGATGAACAATAGAAATTGCTTGTGTAAAGATCACTTGGTCATTAATAATGAATACGTGGGCGCGCTTTTGGGTCTTTGTTTGGACAAGTGACAACAAAGCGAAAAAAAAGGGCGGTAGAAACAAAACAATACAGTTCTTTTCAAATTCATTATCGTATTCTTTGTTTGCTTTTATTACCCTATCTTGTAAAGTATTCGTACTGTCATTGAATTCGGTTTAGGGTTTATAGCGTCTCTATCAAAGGCCTTCTTGTAAGTCTGGTAACAGCATAAGAGGTTTGCTTTAGACAATTCCTTTTGTAGATGACTATCATATTTTTGAAATGAACATTGATAAGTTTGCATTCAAAAGGTAGATTGTTTTCAACGCTTTATACTTAGAAAGGGTTCATTCTTGAGCTTAAAACAGAGAAAGTAGATTGCCAAGACACGAACAGAAAACAAAAATAGACTTCTATATCCATGTGCCTTGTGGTGTAACCATGATCGATTCCAGGCAAATTGATTAGTCATTTTCGACCATGGCCTAAAATGAGATATAACAAGGTACGGGGACCCTTTGTTGGACAGATCAGCAAGTTGTAAGCAGCTTTTTTTTTTCTATCAAGAGTAATCATGAGACGACCAAACAAGAAATCAAAGCAATTTCCTAATCTTCTAAAGAATGTATCAACAACAAGTATCTCTTTTTCAAGACAAAGAGATATGTATTGCCTTGTTTTTTTAAGGAAGAAAATTTAAATGAAACAAAAAGGTTGTTATTGTAAAAACAATCATGTTGCCCTGAAAGGTCCATCGTAGTTACTCTAGTTAGACTGTTACTAATAGCGTCATATTCAAGAACATCAGGTACCTTCAAGGGTATAGACATGAGATTTAAGGAACCAAACATAGTTCAAAAGTAAGAGAGTTACAAGAAAAGAATGACTTTTTGCAGTCTTTTTTATTTATGTAGATTGACACTTTTGAAGATATCAACATTTTAAAAACTGCAAAAAAAAAAAGATTATGATAGATAGCCATACAAAGTATTTATTTGCTAACATTTTCAATTCATCTAATTTACTCTCATGGTTTATAGTATTCCGTTCAGATATAAACCATGTTTAAACATGAAACCTTCTGATCTAAATGACCGATCTGATCAATGTCAACCAGATCAAAAGAAAGAATTTTTTTTTAATATCGTCTGTAAAAATTCATATCCAGGTTTGCAGGAGCAAAGGTAGATGGCTTGTCATAAATGATGTTTTCAGCATGAATGGAGTTCTCGGGTACTTTTACTTCATAGCGTTTTACTGCATTCACAAATTAATTAAACTCTTGTTTGATTTTTCTGACTTCTTTACTTACTTAACATGGCCAAAAAGACCTTTTGCTCAGTCAAACTAAAGTTCATACCAATACATTGGCGCGGACCTTGACCAAAAGGTAAATAAGCTATGGTAGATGGGCGTGCATGTTCTTCAAAACGTTCAGGCATAAATTTCTCAGGATCTTGCCAGTACTCTGGATTCATATGGATACTAGTGACATCCACATTGAGTGTAGTTCCTTTAGGAATTGTGATGCCATGACGCATGATGTCCTGATTGGCAACACGATCCATCAAACGATCTGTAGGGCCACAGTGACGAAGATTCTACATAGAGGAAAGAGAAAAAAAAGTTAGATCTATAAAAGATAGCAAGTCATGAAACAGTACTTCTTTGATGACTAGATTGAGATAAGGCATTTGCTTCAATTGGTCCATGGTAGGGATCTTATCTTCACCTGTATCACCCATTACATTGATGATTTCGTTTCGAAGCTTATCTTGTACATGCTGTACACAAGCGTTATTTGAGAGTCATAGACTGGATAAGTTTGGCGTTGTCTTACCTTATGTTTGGCCAAATTGTAAAGGCAAAAAGTCAATGCATTACCAGTAGTATCATGTCCTTAGACTACAAGTCAATGCCAACGAAACGTTTTAACTTTTGCTTTTAAATTACCTGCTAAAAAGAAGGCACATAGATTTTCCTATAGAACAAAGATACGGCATGTCAGTACTGAATTATCTCCATTAAAAAAAAAATGCAATAAACTAACCCTAAGTTCTTCATTGGTAGTATGAATCCCTTGTTCCATGCCCACTTCAATCAAGAGTGTCATTAAATCTTTTTCTTGATCTGGCGTATGAACATCTTTGCCTTGAAGGATCTCCTCTCTTCTCTTTTCTGCTAAGGCCAAAATCATCCCATTGAACTTTTGAACAGCTTGATAACTTCTTCTTCGAGACGGTACGACCACTTGCAAGATAGGCTCAAGTTTAGCAAAGATAGTCATCCAAGGATCAAACAGATGGTCCATGATGGTTTCATAGGTCTTTGTCCAGCCTTCAGGGTCACCAAGTAACGATTTAAAGTCAAATGCTAATGCAACTCATATGAGATAACAGTCCAATCTATCCCTCTCCAACTAGTTACCGAAAATAGCAAGTCCCAATACATCCAAGGTAAAGCTCTTGACAAGAACAGCCATCGGGCTCTCCAAGGGGTTTTCATCAATACGTTCAAACAATCGAGGCATCACTCTGCCGAATGTCTCTACTGGCATTGCACGATGAAAGACAGGGTTTATCAACTAATTCAGAAAGGTCAATGGCTGCCTTTGTCTTCTCTGCTAAAGCCCCCACTTACCCTACGTTGTTTCTTCCATACATCGCCATTGGTGGTGGCCACGTTACTTGCACCCATAAACTTGACATAGACGTTTTCTTTTCCAAGTCTATCTACAAAAGCATGCGATTTTGGAAACGCATCTAATTTTTTTTTTGGGAAATTTAACAGAGAAGTCAAATCAAAAGCCAATGGGTCTTTTACCTGATTTCATTAGGACTGATTTAGCCATCTCTGGACTAATGATTGTCATTGACCATTCAAATGGTAATTTCATCTAGAACAAGTACATAAGCTATCCTCTCAATTGACAACCGAGAAACTTACAATATAGAGTGAATGCCCTTGTTGAAGAAAGGGCACCACATACTTGTCGTTTCTTTCATAGACAGATTCAAGACTTCTGAACGAACGCATCATTGAAAAGAACCCAAATTTAGGGAACTGTCTGAGATGCTTAGGAACAGCCAATTGGCGGTAGATCTCGGCAGCTACAGCACAAAGAACGGCAGCAACAATGAAAGATGACTTTGAATGTTGTCTGAGAAATATCAGGATCGTTTTTATGTTGTGATTATCATGTCTTAATGCGCCTTTAGTTGACATCATTGTTGAAGAATATTGCAAGAGAAGAACAAAAAAGAAAGAGAGAGAAGTTTGATTTTCGAATTCTTGGTTTATCAAGACCTAAAAAAAAAAAGAAATCAGGAGAGCAGATGCTAAACCATTTATTAGCATAAAATACAAACAAAACTCTTTTCTTTTATATAGGAAAATGATCAAAAAGAAATAACAGACTATAGCAATCAAAGGCTCATTTTGTCTCTTGTTTTTTTTTGTCTTCTTTAGTTCCATAGTTATCCTTAAGGCTATTATATTGAGAATGGTAGTTTAAATCATTTCAAGTTAAGTAATAGCTCAATCACATCTAACTGCGGTACTACCGCAGTCAATTCCCTTGAGAAGGCGCAGTAAATGTGTAAGTCTTGCTCTACAAAAGAAACTAGAAGAAGTCGTCGTGTTCTATTCAACACAGGCTACATTAACGAGTCTGTTTGTATTTAAAGTAGTTTTTTACTGAATTACTGTCTGTATTGCACATCAGGAGCTTTCACTTAAACACATAAAATACTTTATGAATCTTCAATAACTCAATTAGCATGAAGTTAAATAAGAAAAGTAGTGTCTTTATGCTTGTTTTCAAAAAAAAAGCTTACACTCAATGACAGTTGTTCCTTATATTCCTATTGGTGATAGATCTCTCCTTTTCTAGCTAGTTTTGATTACTCTCCCAATAAACAACAAGAGATGTTTTTATTGATAGTAGGTGTTCTTCATTCGCTTGGCCTGTTTACTACAAGTTCAGACACAACATACACTTTCTTAGTATAACAACTCCAAAAATGAACATCGGATGTAAGGCAGAAGCATTTGGATTGAACAATGTGGTAGTGTTTTCATCACTAAGGTCTCTTACTCTTTTAATACCATCATGCTGTTTGTCAAGGACTACCATAGGCTCCTTTTCTAAATGAGACACGCTTCTGACTGAATGATATGCGAGTCTAAACGTCGAACCTTTGCTTCAGTCTTGTTTGAGGATATGTCAGTAATGCTATACTCTGAAAATGTGGAAGCTTTGTATAAACTATCACATAGAGAGACACCGTTTATTATCATGTTATCTGAATAACATGTACATTTGAACTAGACTATCTCATTTTTTTGATTCAATCGAAATTTTACTTTCTGTTACTGACTTGATAGACATGAGGCTCAATACGTTCAAACACTAAACAAAACACTTTGATCCCTTCTCTTTTTTATACGCGCTCTATCAAGATTTCGAATAGAATGAAAGAGAGAGAGAGATGATATCCATCACCCACAGTTCTACTTGAACGCTTTTCCTTTGATGATCCCCATCATCGATCATGCATTCAATCCCCGTTCCGAACGTCATCGAATTTTCATCCAATCAGTCTGAGTTTATGCCTACAACCTCATTGTCACGCTTTTTCCGGTTCTCTTTCGTTTTCGCTCTCACTCTTTGGGCTTCTGAGTTCACTTTTCCACTACCAACGATTCCCTGTGTTGTTTCTCCACATTTCTCTTTTCTTTTTTCTTTTTTTGTTACTTTACCTATTTCACACCCCACTCTCTCTAACATGTTAGCTACTCGTACTCTTGTAAAGACCATCTCTCAAAGTAAAAACCCCTTATAAAACAAGAAAAGATATCCACCTTCCTCATTCACTTTCTTTTCTTATAGATCCTGTTGCTTTCAGAAACACTTTAGCTACTGCTCCTGCTCTTGGTGTCAGGTAATATAGGATAAAAACCGAGAAAACGATAACCTAACTAACATCACTCTAGACACTTCAATGCTTCTCGTAAGGCTCAAGAACAATGTGCTGCTGCTGAATCTGAACTCTTGCGTCAACAACGTAAGGTGCGTCCTGTTTCTCCTCACTTGTCTATCTATCAACCTCAAATTACTTGGTATTTGTCTGGTGCCCATAGATTGACAGGTGTTGCTGCTGGTGGTGGTAAGTTTTTTTTAAGATTCTGTTTCCATGTTATTCATTCATTATAGCCTTTTACTTGGGTGCACTTGCTTACCTTGCTGCACCTGCTTTTGGTGTTCATGTTGATACTGCTGCCATCATTTCCTCTGCTGCTGCTGCCCCTGTCGCTGCCAAGGTCCTTGCTAAGGCCACTGTGGCTGCTCCCTTTGTCTTCCACAGCTTGAACGGTGTTAGACACTTGGTAAGCTGAATTGAATTGAGTGTATAGATAGATACTAACATGTTATGTGTATTTGTAGGTTTGGGATGCTTGTAAGATGATTGATATTAAGAGTGTTTATACAACAGGTTATGCTGTTCTTGGTGGTACTGCTGTTGGTACCTTGTATTTGGCTCTTATGTAATACAACCCTCTTCTGTTTTATAAAAAAAAAAAGTGCCTATGCTACATTGGATCTAGTGTGTATGTTGTATCCATAAAAGAAGTTGCTTTTAGAAGAGAGTAGATTCTCTCTCTCTCTTTACCCCACACTTTACTGAGAATCAAATGCATGGAAAAAATTCACGCCGAATTTTAACCGGATTGCTCCGGCATGTACTTGGTTGTGGCTGCATGAATTCTTTTTTTCTTTTCTTTCTTTATATATGATGTCAGATCCAGAATTAGATAGAATGAGAGAGACTTTGAATGGCAATACATTCCTTTCAATGCCTGTGCCTGACCAACAAAGGAAACAAACAAAGGCTAAAAGAATATCCACAGTCAATGTAGCTGAAACGAAAAGTATCAACATCATGCCTCATGTCTTATTCTCTTGTGATATGATGTGTATTCAACACTTGAACTATGTACATTGGTTAGAAGACAATGATGATTTGGAACTTGATAAACTAGATATCATCCTGAACCCTCATCGTTGTCTTGAGATCCATTGTCATTTCCTATTGAATGGACTTGACCATGTCCTGACCTATCCTTCATGGTTTTCTATGGCTCTGAATGATGTCAGTGATTGAATTGATTCAAAACCTATGACTTATCCCCTTTGAATAGACAATGCATCAATGTGGTTTATCTCTCTTGAGACAGACTGACCACATCTATCACTATGAAATGAAAAAGGCATTTATTACACCACCTTTATCTTACTTGATGGATCAACAGGTGCCTTATGGCTCATTGGATCGAATGGATCTAGTGTTTGATTGGACCACCACGAAACCCAAGGAATTTCAGACGGTTTGGAAGCGAGAGCGATTGAGTTCTGATCTCTATGTTCGGTATATGCAAGATGCACTTTACCAACTTATCATTCGAAAGACATGTTATCAATATCCTTTGATCTTTTCAAATCATTATGTTAAAGTAAGCTTAAAAAAAAGAGGTAACACGCAAGGAAACTCATACGCTATCAACAGAAACTATCTAGTATCATGTCTTATTTACCTCATATCGCACATTCTTTTCAAAAGATCTATATGACATCTAAATCAACCATGTCAGTCAACAATCATGACTTTGCTCATACTTTAGGTGACAAATTAAAGGTAATAAGAAATAGAGCAGGATGTGATGCTGATCATTAAGATATAGATCATTAAAATGAATACACATGTCATGCATCCTGATAAAGAACAAGAAGAAAAGATCACGACACATTTAGTACTTGGCATGTATCATGCTATCAAGACAGCCCATAAGATGGTAAATGAAACAAATGATCCAACCATCTAAACTAATATTTCTTTAGAGATGTCCTACTCAAAAAGTAGTCATTGATCCACCCAATGCCATGTGTACTGTAGCTAAATTATGGTCTACAACAGCATGTACATCATCTCTTAACCAATAAGTGAACTTGTATTCACCTATGGCTCTTACCACTGACAATCTACAGATCCTCTTCTTTATAAAAACAAGACAATCTAAACTTAAGAATACACTATAGAATAGTTTTATTTCTAATGCTTCTTTAATGTCTCTTCAACTCCAGGCTATAATAATAAAAAAAAAATAAGTCATCATGTTGACTATTGAATTAAATACTTTACGTTGGATCTTGTGGAATACATGCTTTCGACATTCTTCTTGACCTGGTCAAACTTATCCTTTGTTTCAGAGCCATTGACAGCACTCTTTAAACTAGCTGTGTTCTGTTGAATTTGCTCTTGAAGCTTGTTGACATTCTGATCAAAAGTACCACGCACATCTGAGACAGTGGTGTCGAATTGTTTGCGAACATCACCCACAACAGCATTGACAGCTTGATGAGCCTCTTGTAATGGAGGATAGTTGCGTTCTAGTTTCTCCAGTTGAAGACCGACGTTATGTGTTGTCTTGGGAAGCAAGTAGTATGAGGTACCAACAGCCAAGGTGGTGGAGGTCAAGAAACGAAGCACGATGTTTCTGTTGCGAGCAAGAATGGTACCTGCCAAAGCAGCCACACCCACATAGAAAGCGTTAGGGAAGATCTCTTCATCTTTGTCGATAGTGTTGTTGATTTCAGTTGTCACTTGATGTTCAACTTGCTTGTATTTCTGAACAAAGCCATTGACATGTGTCTAAGTAGATGGATGAGTAACATCCTTTTATCTATTTTAATTCTTGATGTACCTTTCCTTCTTCTAAAGTTTCATTGGCGTATTTTTGAGCGTAAAAGACTTGTTCTTCCAACTTGGTGGGTGATTCGATAATGACGACCTTGGGTTCAGGTTGATCATAGATACTGAGCTAAAAAAAGGGAGTTTAATGAGTGAAGTGGATGGCGTGTTTTAATGTTCACCTTGGTTCTCTTTTCTTCAGCAAAAGCAGTAGTGGCAGTAGCCAAATAAGCACTACCAGCAGCAGCAGTAGTAAGCTAAATAAATTGACATGAACAAAAGTCATTCTATCTTTTTGTTTTTCTCGCTTACACTTCTCTTCAAAATAGGTGACAACATGAATATGTATATACAAAAGAAAAAAAAAAGACATTTTTTTTTCAATCTAAGCTATTCTCCCTGGGTGGCTTCTTCTGGCCAATGATATGTTAGAAAAGGTGACGTAGATAACATCCAAAGCAAATCATCCATATTTTTTTCAAAAAGACATGCTTTATTTATAATGATTCCAATTGATAGAAGCTTTATCAGATAATCCCAAATAGAACTCAACATGTGTATCTCTTGGAAACCGTATGACACTCCGAATGGCTTGACCCAGAGGAAATATCCTTTCTCGCTTTTTATCCGAGATCACCAACCGTTTTCCAGCAGGAGGTGATCCAGCAAAATCAATCTCAGAAAGTAAATCCTGAAAAGTATAGGCATCTGTGATTGCCAGATTCTTGACAAAATAGACATCCTCTTTCAATGTAGGTGAACTCTTGAGGGAGACAGTCTCTATGGTTTTTGTATAAGGTGGAGGTAGATCAAGATCTTTGGATGAGGGTGTACGTAGATGAAGAGGGGGTAACTGAGATGAGAAGCTATGGGGAAGAGGAAGGGGTAAAGGTGGCGAATGATGTTGGACATAGACTAAGGGTGTAGATGCACTTGGACTGGGTCTTTTTCGTTTATGTGATTCCTTGAACTGGATCTCACGTACTTTGGCAGCCAAGGGACCCATCAGTCCAAACTCTTGTTGAAGATCAACAGAGGATGAACGATGTCGAGTGATATCTTCCATGATGGAATCTGCAGGTGATGGTGGTGCCTGATGCTGCATACGTTGATGCTTCTTTTTGGCACGGTAGAGTGTGCTTGAATGTGCCTTACAGAGAGAGACCTCTGTGATATCTCTCAGTTGAATACGACGATGATGGTCTCGATAGACTGTATGAGTGAATTCATGAAGCCATTGGAGGGTGAAATCATAATCATCCTTATCTAAGGGAGATAGTCTCTTAGCCCTGGAATCAAGACCTCCTTCAGGTAAGTTCTTGCCACGACGTGGTTGTATTTCTGGACAATGACAATTGGATCCATAATACTATGTTCACATCAATATTGGCATGATTTTCTTCTTTCTATAGTGTTACTTACACCTGAACAAGTAAAGCAAACAGCACATACAATACAAGCATTCTGTTGTTACAAAGGAAGTTTAAATTAAGGAATCTTCCCTCTTCTTTTTTAATGTGGATCATAAGTGGTTCATTCTTTTTATTTTTTTACCTTCCTGGTAGATAAAGGTCGATTGGCAGGTAAAGGTGTAGAAGGTGAACGATGAGGCTGATAATGCATTGGTAACTAAAAAAAAAAAAAGAAAATGATTGGTTCCGGTGATTAAAGAAGAGAAAACACACACACACACATGTTATTCTGTCTCACATACAAATGCACACAACGCGTATCTAAAAGAAAAAGAAAGAAAGAAAGAGAGAGAAAAGGAGATGATAAAAAAACAAAAATAAAAAAAGGAGTACAAAACAAAAGAAGGAGAGAGAGGAATTAAAGGGGGGGCTTTTTATTTATTTAGTTTGTATGGCTTACCATTGTTACAGATAGTCTCTGATATTATATAATCATTCATTTCTAATATCAAGACACCATACAAGATGTCCAATGGCAACTGTATCCAACATACGATCCTTGACAACCACTTCAGTAGTGATATCATGGCGACCTTCAGCTAGACCAGTGGGTAGTGTATAATCAGATGAAGCAGTCAACAAACCGCGTGCCTTTTTCTTGTACTAATAAACACTGAGTCTATTATGCTTCAAGTTCATTTTGTTGTTACTTACTTCCATTTTAATTGAAATCAAGATGGCTTTATCTTTCTTTCTCAAGTTACTCATAAGAGCTAAACCACCTGTGGTTTCAGCAAATGTGGCCAATGCAGTTGGATGAATCCTAATGATACCATCAGTATCTAGCCTAAACTATATCTATGTCTCTCTTACCCTTTTTGTGCATCATGCGTACTATGATGATCCTATAGAGATCATGTTAATCTACCTGACATACTCTTGCCCCTCCTCTCTCTTACTCGAACAATGGCTGTACAGAAACCACGTGAAAAGGTAGATACACGCATATCTAATGAATGGCTTATTAGATTGTCGTTCAAGTTCAATACAACAACTTTACCAATTGAACTAGCATAAGGATCACTGTTGTTCAACAGACGAGCAAAGGTCCAAGGTCTGAATATCTTGACAACAGGCTTACCGAGTTTCTCCCATATTCTAAGAGGGTGGCGTCCATCTTTGAGAGTGATGAGGATATAGACAATATAACTAAAGGTCAAGAGCATCAAGATAGCCAACAGACGACTAAAGATGGTCCATTCAAGTTCAAGAGCCACTTGAGCCAAATAGACAGAGGCTCTTAAATGACCATATAAGGCCTCCATCAAAGGTGAATCAAGCGACATGGATAAAATAAATAAAATAAAAAAAACTAAACTAAACAAATAAATAAAAAAGTATTTGTGCGGGGATTGAAATATCCTTTTTTATGCTTCAAAATAGAGACAAGGGTCATTCTTTTGGTTTAAACTGACTAAGAGTGATATTCTTGAAGATGATTTGCAACACAGGTACACACCATGATCATTTCACATAAACAACCATTGCTACCTTGAATACTCAGCTTATCTTATTTTCCAATGTCAGCTTGATTGATGACTTACTATGGGTTGCACAAGTACATTTGATATGCGAATTCATTGACTTTCGAAGATCACGACAATGACTACATTGGGTAATCTGTCTTCCTCTTTTTGCCAATACCATCAATGGTCGGTCTTGATGTTGACATTGTTTAACACGATGCCCTCGAATACAAGAAGCACTTGGTTATGGTTAAACATAAAGGCTTAATGATCTTCCTATTTCAACTTACCATGCATACCGTATGCCATCCATCCATATCACCATACTCACAATTTAGAAAAAGAAAAAAAAGTTGCAAATAATAAACTCCTCATTTAAAACAGAATCTTGATTGTTTCACTAAACTCTATTTAAAAAAGGACTAAACTGCACGTGCTGACATAAGTAGACTTCAATTTAATTAGTGTGATATAGAATGTAACAAAATTTATATTTTGCACAACAAAGATCGACAAAAAAGATGGCTTTATTCTATATTATTAGGATTAAAGAGTAAATAAGAAAAAAAAAGAGAATTACAATAAAATAATAGATAAGTTTTAGGAATTACGAATATGGTAAATAAGATAGCCTGGTAAGCCATAAACACCAAAACCCATTGCTTTGGCCATTTTGGCAAAACCTTCTGTTTCTACTTGATGTTGGAATACATAAGGTGGGAAATTGGCACCTTCTCTGTGTACCTGTGCCTTGACCAAGGTAAAGGTAGCACCCACACCATCCAAGGGTACTTTATTAAGTGGACCTAAGTGGGTTGGCATATCCACCATAAGGTAACGACCTGTTAAGAATTCATAATAACCTTCTAGCAAGACATAATCCTTATCCAGACTATCAGTATATGTATATTTATAGATTGATTTCTATACTTACTGGATCTAATTCCTTTTGCATCTCAATCGATTTATCAGTCTCTTGCCAGTTATTCTTATCATACGCCCAAAATGATTTATCTTCAGTATCCAACAGACAGTTAGGCACAACCACATCCACATCCACACTCTGAAGATCCTCAAGAATACTACTGGGATACTCCACCACATCCACATCAAGCCATAGTACCCAAGAGTGATATTCTCGAAGAGCAGCCGTCAAGAGATAGTTACGAGAACGAGCCATGAACGATCTACGTAATGGCTGGAGTTCAAATGTATGTCGCTTATCTTCTGGCAATTGGAAATTGAAATCCTTTTCGTAAATGGCAATCTCATGATACCGTTCTTCTTGGCGATTCAGGAATTCATCTGCCTTCTGTTTCAACATGGGCACAGTCTTATCGGTGGTATCGGATACAAGGAATGCGACGGTAATCAAATCTTTTGGATAAGACAGACGGTCGATGAGTTCGAAATATCTGGGTAAATAAGCCTCTGCATTTTTCAGGGGAGTCAAAATCAAGACATGTTCTTGTTGTTCTTTTGCATTGGCTGTGGCCTCTAGATCATTTAGATTGATGAATTTGGCTTGACCAGCTCTATTGTTGTTTTGATTGGTGAAGGCAACAGCTTCACTGAGTGTACGGATGGTGCGACCATTACAGGCAGGAAAGAATGAACCAGAAAAGGTAAAGAGGGAAAGGGCAATAAAGGAAAGAATAGCCAAAATGAGAGCAATCAGTCGCTTATTGCCTCTTAAAGGTGTTGTGTATATACTGGCTGCCTTTTCACCAAGAATCATTGATAGAAAAAAAAGAAAGAAAGAAAAAGAAAAAAAAAAGAGAGAGAAAGCCCAGGTTATTTATAAAAAGGGAGTTATAAAAAAAAAAGGTACAAATAAGTGATTTACCATTTTTAAAAAAAAAAGTTATTCTAGATCCTTTTTTCTATTTTTAGGTCCATTCAATCCATTTGATTGGACAGTCCTGTCTTAGTCTGTTTCTCATCTTTTAAAAAGTAAGGTGATGAAAACCCAAGTGTAGGGTCTCAGAGCAAATGATTGGATTGTAAATAAGACAATGATTTAAATCACGCTTTATAAGCCCTCTTATGTGTGTGTGTGGCTTTTCACTTAGGTCTCTCTCTCTATCCCTGAAGTCTGATGTAGGGATATGGTATGTGTCAGTTTAGTGGATTGTGGTTGCAATAGTCATCCAATGAGGCGTATGTTTAAATCAAATCCTTCTGTTGATTTCATATTAAAGGAGAGGGAAATCCAGATAATGTCATACCAACCATCAAAAAAATTATAACTTAACTTGACAAAGTTATAATACTTGAGGGGAACTCATGGCTATTTGTTGTCATTCATCATTATAGACAATCACCATACATTGCCTTCTCTTTCTTATGGTTAATATGGCTTTCTTGACTCAAAAAGTAAGAGCGTCCTACTTGTTAGAGATAGCATAAACACTTTGGATATATATTTAAAACTCAATAGAGTAAGTGTTGCGGGGTCAACTTAAATGGGCTGTCAATCTTTAACAGCAATGAGTTTATATAAGGGGATGAAACACTGTGCTTTTTGGACGCTTGAGGATCTTACATTGTAGAGAGGGGGGGGACTTGACAGTAGATGTGTTCAGATTAGAGCTTAGAACCGCTTTTTATTTGAAAAGACCAAAATAAATGTATAGGAGAGAGAGAACCCGTTTTTTATGGATAGTAAGAAAATAAGAGATATGTATATAAACTAAAAAAAAGACAATGTCCTACCCTGATGGTTGCATTGACCACCAAGGTAAAGGATACACCTGAGTGAAGTTGATCATTGTTGCGGTGCTTTAATGTCCCTATTTCACAGTAGTATAGCTTGTGAATATAGCTTATCTCAGCATAATCATTTGACTGAGAAAAAAAAAGAGAGTGGAATATGCATAAAAACCTATCATTTTCTCTCTATTTTTTTTTCTTTTATATCTATTTTTCAAAAAAATGAAGGCTTATGTGGTTGAAAAATGGTTAAAAGGTCCTGAGGAACTTCGTATTCAAGACGCACCTCTTCCTAGTGAACCTAAACAAGGTGAACTTCAAATCCAAGTCAAGGCAGTCGGTCTTAACTTTTTCGATACATTGATGGTATATAAGCTTATGATCTTTAAATTCTGTAACTCACACACTTTTCATAGATTCAAGGTAAATATCAAATCAAGCCTCCCTTTCCATTTGTCCCTGGAGGTGAATTCAGTGGTATTGTCCTGAAATCCACCTCATCCACCTTCAAGCCAGGAGACCGTGTGTTTGGATCCGGTTATTCCTTTGCAGAAGTCATCAACGTGCCAGCCTCCAATGTGCTTCCTATGCCTTCTCATTTCTCATTTGAACAGGCAGCCGGTCTCTATGTCACCTACCCCACAAGTTATGCTGCACTTGTGTTGCGTGCTCAATTAAAAGCAGGCGAGTACTGTCTTGTCCATGCAGCAGCGGGTGGTGTGGGCATTGCGGCTGTTCAGATTGCCAAGGCATTGGGTGCCAAAGTGATTGCCACGGCTGGTTCAAAAGAAAAGTTGGAGATGGCAAAGCGATTCGGTGCTGATTTTGCTATCAATTATCGTGATTCAGATTGGACTGAACAGGTCAAGAAAGTCACGCATGGTCATGGTGCAGATGTGGTCTATGATCCTGTAGGTTTAGTGGAAGCAAGGTAAAAAAAAAATTAAATAAATAAATAATGGAAACTGACGCTTGACTCTATAGTACCAAATGTACAGCTTGGAATGGTCGTATCTTGGTCATTGGGTTTGCTCAAGGCACGATTGAAAAGATACCCGCCAATCGTTTATTGCTCAAGAATATCTCTGCAGTGTAAAGTCATAATAAAGTGATTGGGAAAGTACATTCATCACTCATCTCTCTTTTTTTGTGTAGTGGTTTGCATTGGGGTGCTTATACCAAGAATGAACCTGAACGTATTCCTGAGGTGTGGCATGCTCTATTTGATTTGTTTGAATCTGGCAAGATTAAGCCTGCCTTGTATGACACCATCTATCGTTTTGAAGAGATTCCTGAAGGTCTCAAGGCCATTAACGACCGTACATCCTATGCAAAAGTCGTGGCTCGTTTTGGTTCAGAGAGTAAGCTTTAAATAAAAAAAAAATTATTATTTATTTTATGCTTGTTTGTTGTTGAATGGATTATTTACATTATGAGATATGTATGGTTCAATTGGTTGTGGAGGATGAGAAGATGATGAAGAAGAAGAGGAGGGCTGGGTAGGCTCCAGATCTTCTAAAAAAGGATTAGACTTGGTGTCCATTAAGGGTAAATGGGAATAGGTAGGAGAAGGTGCCATGATATGAGCTGGTACTTGAGGCATAGAATCCGTTGATGAAGAAGAGGCATGGTGTGAGGCTTCCATGGGAGGTGGTGCTTCGTAGACTGGAGGTGGTATGGCTGTGGATCGACTGGCTTCGGTGGTAGGTCGACCTGCCAAGACATCTTCCACTATGCGACAGCGTTCTTGCTCCAAGGATCGCTTGACGTTCACAATCGCCTCTTCCAATCGAACCAGAGCACCTGTGGCATACTCTTTGTACTGTTTGACCCACGTCAGTGAGTTTTGTGCATTACGATAGGCTGTGGCCAAGACACCAAAACATTGAGATGCCTTTGCTAATATACAGGTCAGTCTCTGAGTGCTATTCAACAATGGGATGTTACCTTTCCAGGCCAATTCAACATAATGAAGATTGAATTGCATGGTCATCAGTGTATTGTTTGTGACGACATCGAGTGTTTGAGGATAAGGAATCTCTGGAAGTTCAGTACGCGTTAGATTGAAATGATGTTGAATTTGCCATATCTTGCGTTTAGCAGCTAAATAGACAGTTGTCAATCGTTGTCAATCACTTTCTCTTTTTTTTTTTACCTTCTAAATAAGCAATCTGTTGAGCATCAATGGCAGGACCACCAAAGAACTCAAATGGCATATAATGAACGACTGTATCTGTAATACGAATGGCTTTCTTGATATCCACCAAGGCTTCAGATAATGCTTTTTCGGCATTTCTGAATCGATTGGTATCGCGTTTGGCCTAGCCAATGATACTCATGAGATGACATGCTTTTGTGTATCTACGAAACCTACCATACGTCGCTGTTCTTCATAGTTTGCTAACTCACCACGTAATTGTTGTTCTTGAGGAAATGCAGGGTCTTCATCAGCAAAGATCTGTTGAGGTGGATGAGTATGGATATAAAATGAACAAGCAATGTACCTGTTGTAACAATGATTCATATTGAAATCGGACATCGGTGAAATGTTGCTTTTGTTGATTCAATGCTTGATGCTAGGGCATGATGAGTCACATAAGTCATAGCCACTTTCGAATGAGACTTACTTTGACGATAGCTTGATCATAAGCCACCTGTAGTTCTTCCATGGCTCGTTTGGATCGTTGTTCGTTTTCGAATGCCAGTTGATACTTTGCTTCATCTCGAGCTGTCAGTTCTTTCTTTTTGCCAGAGATAGTAGCTGCAGCCGAACGAAATGACAAGTGACGCATCTTGCGTACACCTTCAAACTCCTTTTTTCTATACACCCTATGAGATTAACAGGGGGAAGCTCATGGTTCATGTCTTACGAGTTTTGTTCTAATGCTTCAATCTCTTGTCTTCGTTGTTGAATGGCATCCTGTAGTCGTTGCATCTCATGTTTCACTTGTTCAAGATCTCGGTCTACTGAAGACTCGGTTTTTAACTCATTCGCTAGTTTTCTAAAGTAAGGACCTTGATCTTGAATACACTGTACAGTCGACATTAAGAGAAAAAAAAAGTGGAATGCGGACATTGAAATGATGGTTTATTTTTTTATTTAGAATCCATTCGACTTGAATCGTTTCTGTTTCGATGCACGATCCGATGAGTGAAGTCTTTTACGATTAGAGACAGTATCAAACATGTCTTCTTTTGAGGGTATATTATGCTGAGGTGGTAAATAAGGTGTAGGCTTCTCGACTTTCTTGGGTTTCTGCATGGCTCGACGGAGAGCAGCTGCCTTGGCATCTGCTTCTGAAAGCTTTTTTTTTCTCAAGACACCTTGCCATTCGGGATCTTCCAAGAGATCTTCATAGCCTGTCTTACAGGTCATCACATCCATCTGATGAGATGCATAGGCTCGTCGCTTTCGTTCCAAGGCACCTGCTTCCTTTTCCAAGTTGGGACGTATCTCGTGTGATGGCAATCGATTGCTGGGCTTATGTGTCTGAAGGATACCTTCAATTGACTGTGCTTTCAGTTCAGATGATGAGAAATGAGTGGTCAACACAGGTCTGTTCTCTAGTGCTTGGTGTTGTTGAAGTAGATCGGTACTTAGGTAGCGTACGTATTCCTGAATGATAATGCCTGTGCAGTAAAGTGCGGATAGGTCCATGGAAGGGAAAGTAGGATGGATTTGAGTGATATGGGTGGCTCGCATGTTGATGGCCTCTAATAGTTTCTAATAGAAGGATGATAAGAACATGTGTTTGGGATGATGTGCTCTAGAACTTACAATAAACAAATGTTGATCATGTTCATCATACAGTACTAAAATGCATGGATTGAATAAGAATGTTGTCAAATAGATAATATAGGTTTATTTACTGTGATTATCCTTGGGTTTGACATGGCGAAGTAGATCCTCAGAGTCAAGTGGTGAAGGTGTGAATTGTTCAGTCTCTTTTTTGGTAGGACGACCTCTTGACTTCTTCCTCACCATGACGATGAGATCTTTATTTTGAAAGAAAATAAAAAAAAAAATTTTTTTTTGTCTTTCACAAGTTTCGAAACCAGCCAATCATGTCTCGCTCCTGTCAGTAACAAATCAGAAAATTTCCTTGCATTGTGTCACTTTCTTTTTTTAGGGTATAACGAATGGATAAAATTGAGTGAATGAGTTTTGTGACAGTTAGAGTCAGAAAGTGACAAAAAGAGATGTACGCATTTCAATTGAATCAATAATTACACAATCTCATAGACTCATAAGAGACTTTTTAGCGGTTGTTGAATTCTGAGGTTTATGCATCTTGATTTGTGTAACTTGGTTTGCACAGACATAGTGTGGTTCTCTATCATTGGTTTGTGTCTTGAAGTAGCCCTAATGAAATAACCCTTTGTCATCTAAATCATATCTCTAGTATGGCCCGAGATTCTATACTAAAGCAAGCCATAGTATAGCACAACTATTTTGCTAGATAACAAGTGGTATTTGCTACTGACACAAGGCTTGTTATAAGGCTAGTGTATGTAAAGAAGAGTGATAGAAATTTTAAATTGGCGCACACCTCTGTTCAGAAAAAGGGGAAACTTTCATTGTGACGTGACTCAAGCAAGGTTTTTTTTCATGTCAATCTGATTTCTTTTTTTCTCTCTCTTTTATATATAACTCATGGACATGACTTTGCCTTCAAAACCATATTTCTCTTCAGTATTACAACCATCACTTACCAATCCATCTACTGCAAAATCAAGTACATTTGTTCATAAACTTTACAAGTAAAATGACTGCTTATGATAGTCTATCTTAAATTCATATATTTTTTTCTTTAAAATGAATAGTATGGTAGCCGATGAACATTTTCAACATTTGATAGCCTGGAACTATACAGGTGCTTCCTTTATTGTCTGTAATATCATGGAATTTGCTAGAGATGTCTTACCAAAGCATTTTAAGCATAACAATTTCAGTAGTTTTGTTAGACAACTCAACATGTAAAACAAGTAAAACCTCTTTTTTTTTTTGTTTATTATTTCAAATTCCTTTCTTTCTTTTCTCACTTTTCTCTTCTTTCTATTCTATAGGTATGGTTTTCATAAGGCCAATAAATCTCCACGTGGTCATCGTACATTAGCAGAGAATCAGATCTGGGAATTCTCTCATCTCAAGTTCCTCAAGAACCATCCTGAACTATTAGATGACATTAAGCGTAAAACGATGGAATCCGATGTTGTACGACGTGAGACCGACCTTCAAGCACATTTGGCAGTCCTTCAGGTATCTCAGACAGATATGCTGCAACAGATAAATCAGTTGTACGATAGTTTCAATCAGATCTATAAAGAACTGCATGAGACAAAACAGAGACAACAAGATCATCAGAAGCTTGTCAAGCATTGTATGGGCTATTTAGCTCATCAGAATGGAGGTAACCTTATCAGATACTGTATAGGGCTTCCTATTGATCATTGGCAGTCTAGGTCAATTACCGCATGAGATTGAATCTAAAAAGTTGGCTTTGAGTGAGCTGGATAGAGAGAACCTGACACCTTCCATCTTTGTCTCCTCTACTAGTTCTGAACAGCCCATTCTCTTGAGTCAAACTCCGTCACAGCATACCCCTTACTTGGAAACCAATACACCGCGTCAGCCAATTAGTCTGTTTGATATCCTTAGTTCACCCACACCTACACGCGCAACACTCAATCGAGACTTTCAGTTTACGCATCAGAATCGAAATGGTTAAAAAAAGAAAGTCATTATTTTTTAAAATACAAACAGTAAAGAAAATCATGCTATTCAACTAGTTTCTAGTCTACAAAATGCTTAGCATAAATTAGCCCTGGAATAAGGTTAAATGAATTCACGTTGTGATAGACATAGTACATGTGCTAAACAGAGTATTTCATGTTACACTGAATATTGTTATGAGATCTGATTCCATAGACACCAGCTAACTCAAGCTCAAAAGAGAGAAACCAAATAAGGCATCTATCATTGTCTAGAAAAAAAAGAGAGAGACATTTAGGTGGTCAATGTACTTTCTCAGAACATTCATTTAGTTACTGCAATCATTTGGTGAACTAACTCTTATGGTAACCTGATAAAGATAGTTTTCTTTTAAACTGCATGTAGCCTGTAATTGGTTGATCTATCAAGCAGTTTTGAAAAAGCATTCAACGGCATTGACATTGTTGCTTAAAAGACACAGACTTTTGTCTATATAGAATGCCCAAAAAAAAAAGAGCAGGAATGTATCAGTATATTCATTATCCGCTAAGGTAGAATGGTCGTGATGTTTAGACTATTTAGGGTTCGACATCGTCCCTATTTAATTATTATTTTTCTCTCTCTCTATTTTTTCGTGTTTATCATGGACATCACTAAAGATTCAACCGATTCAGTCGTCAAGACCGAAGTAAGACACTAGCATCACTCCAATCAACACGAAACTCATTCTCTTTTTAACAGCAAAAGAAGTTTAACACAGAAGATACGGTGGTGTTGATCAAAGAAGTGCGTGACAAACAAAGCAAAAACTAGCATTGATATCAACGTTTTTTTTTTTTGTTAGATAGTAGAATCCACTCTCAAAGGCTCAGAATACTCTCACTCTAAAGTGAGCCAATGGAGTTCGACTATCATTGATGGTTGCATCAATAAATTGAAAAGCAACAATGCCAGTTATAAATACATTGGTACAAACAGCTTTGTTTTGTGACATATGAAGCATGTTCACCTACTCTTTATTTTGTAGTTACTTGTGTTATTCTGCAAAACAAAGGCGCTGGTTTTTACACTGGTAGTTCAGTCTTTTGGGATAATCAGAATGATGGTAAATCAATCAAAACATGATACTTTCTTTACTTGGTACTGATTGTTATTTAGGCAGCGCCAGTTATAAATATGAATCAACAACAATGTATGCATTAGTCAATGTTTTTGCCTTGAGTTTCTAGATATCTCAAGCTATATCCTAAAATATACTAATTGCCCTCATTTTACACAACTTCATTTCCTTTGCTTTATTTACATCTTGTATGTCTTTCTTTTTTTTTGAAAAAAAAACGCGGAAAATGCTTTAAGCAAGACCATCAATCGTAATGTCATTCAAAGTGATGGATTTCATGTTGAAACCTAGGTTATTGAAACCCTGTTGAATATCTGCCACTTTAGCAGGTGTACTGACAACAACAACATTGCTTGTGTCAGGCTTAAACATATTGACAAAGTATTTGTTCAACACACGTTGCAAATCCGTCATGTCAACAGCCTATGATAGGATGAGTAACATGGTACATTCGATCATGTAGATATAACTTACCTGAATAGCAACCAAGAGATCTCTATTGTAGGTAGCAGGCATCTTCTTCAGAGCCTGGTTGACAAACGATTGAAGAGCAGCACGATCCATGGTGTTTTCCTTGGCCACCAAACTATAGATAACAGCACTTTTGGCACCGTGCACAGCAGCTGCGTCAATCTTCATCTTTTGATCCACAAGCTGCTCAATCACCAACTTGGCCTGTTCAAATGCCTTGAAGGCATCAGGCGAACGGAAGACGGTAAAGTTGATGAGACCAGACTCAATGTTGGCATCCAAAAAGCAAGAATAGGCCAGTCCTTGACCACGGATCAGTTTCCAAAAAATGCCTTCCATGGTATCCAACAACTCAATCATGACCAACAGAGGGGCAATGTCAGGATCGTCGAATTGATGAGGACCCTTGACAGAGTGATAAGAGAAGGAGTTCTCAATGCTAGGCAAGGTGACAACAAAACTGTGTTTGCCTGGTTGGTTACCGGCCGGTAAAAGGACCTGTTGAGAAAGCGTGATAGGTGTCAGAGGTTCATAGTCGCAGGGTGTTTGAGGATGGAAATCTCTAAAGGCTGTTCTGGGTCGATCCAGATGCAAGATATCACCTGTCACATGCACACGCATATTTTTGGGTGAACATACTATCATAAAAGAGAGAGTGAGTATGAAGGAAAATACATGTCAATCTGGATACATTACATGCAGCACGGAACTGGTTAATGTCTTTCAAGACACCTTCAGCATCATTTTCAAGACGCTTCAATACCTCTTTGAGGAAAGTGTTTTGGAATAAAATGTTACGTGCACCATAAGCAGATTTCTTGGGATCAATTTGAAGTGCTCTTACGGTAGCATTGCCCATCTACATCACAATGTTTAGATGAATTCTTGTTTTTACTGGAGAGGGGACTTACATCGTGACCATCACGTTTGTATTGAGGGATATCGTTGATGATCTGGAAAGCAACAATCTTGAGTCTTTCGGCTGTAAAGACTGTGTTCCACAAGATATCACGTAACCATTGAATGGACTTTTCGAACTTGGAAGCCTTTGCCTTGAGGGTGAAGACAGCAAATTCCTTGAAGCCAAAACTGGTACCTAAGGAAGCCTCATACTCTACTGTATCTTCACCTAAGCCCTTGACGACATCTTCATAGGAGATCAACTGGCCGTCCTTCTCAATAGGGAGAGAGAAGATGGCTTTTAAGAACAATCGGGTGTACAACAACAGATGAGAAGGAACGGCACTTGTGTTGATATGAACCGAAATCTTGGTGAAATGCGATTTGACGTCTATTCAGAGGTTAATAAGAGGGAATTAAATCAAGTCAAATCTACATACGGTCATATTGAATGTAAATAGGCACATCAGCACTGTTGTCTTGATTGATATGATCTTGTACTGGATTGGATCTGATGAATTCAATTAGCTAAAAATCCCAAAAAAGAAAGAAAATCCTTACAATGTACGATCATTGTTCTTGGCAGTAACGACATCAATGAATTTAATGGTAGAGACAGAGGGAATCTCGAAATTCTCTAAAATCTCTTTAGGTACAGGTAAATCATTCTTGGCCATCGCATCATCCAATTTCTTTTGCAATTCAGCCAACTTGTCTGGACCCAATTCAGCACGTTGCTTTTCAACACGATTGGTTTCTTCTTCTGTTTGTTGTTCAGCAAATTCGGCAGAGGGCTTACCAAACAAAATGATATGAGGAGCATCCAGATACCATCTTTTTTCAAGAAAACAATAAGTCACTCTCATCACACCACACATGCATTCAACACTTACTTTTTAAGAATACGAAGCCAGTCCTCAGCTGAATAAGTAGCCAACTGCTTTAAATATTCTTGATCCTTTACTGCATTCTTAAGGTCCTTGCCATCAGGAGACCCATACAAGAAGTCAGAGATAGCAACAGCAGCAGCAGCAGTACCATGAGCATCCGTCTCGGCACTGTCCAATAACTAACACAGGATGTGAGATTACAAGATGATCATCTCACAGGGTCATTACCTTCAAGACTTCCTTTTCAATCACAGTAGCCATACGAGTCATATCAATCTCATTTGTATCCACAAGGCGTTTGAGGAGACCAAAGAACTCTTGAGGGAAATCCTCAATCTCTTCAATGGCTACACTGGAAGCAGTGAACATCAAGGTAGACTTGATATGATCAGAGATATGGAAATCCACATCAGTACAAAGGGCATCTTCTGTTTCGACAAACTCTTTCTGTAAGACAGAGACAGGTGAATCAGTCAAGTATTCATTCAACACTTCCAATTCCTTTTGCTGCAAATAATCCTATCATCCCAAGAACACATCAGTAAGCTTTTTTTCTTCAGAACACTATGATATTACCTACATTGCACATAGGACCATTCCAGGCAATGAGGACAGATCCCATAGATTCATCTTCATCAGCAAACAAAACTGTTTCGGTCAAGTTTTCCTTCAAATTGGGAAAGTTGCCAGTCTCAACCCAAGGTCTTTGCATGGCTGGAAGTTCTCCTTTCTTCAGGATAGATTCTTCTACTGGCTCTAATGCCTTCAACAAACTCTCCTTATTGACTTGACCAGTCACAATAAGACATAGATTATCAGGACGATAATAGGATTTATGGTAATTGCGAACTTGTATACAAATCAGTCTCATACCCTACAGACATACTTCTCTATCCTTACTTTTCTCTACGGACAATTCACGTAATCGTTCCATTAAACCGCCTGTTTCATAACGGTATCCACATGACTCTGGATGCAACATACGCTTCATGCGTAAATGAAGTCGATCGTCACCCAAGTTTTGACAACCTTGCATTTCACTATAGACAACCTATCCCAAAAAAAAAAGGTCGATATTGAACGGAACTAGATAGAGTCAATCCAAGATATACTTACACCTGCATCTTCGCCTTTTCCGTTGATGTGATGCACTTCAGTATGATAACCTGTCTCAGTCAAGGTAGGATACAAGATATGATCTACATAGATAGGCAACAGTTTCAAGAATCCTTCTGATCCTGCAGTAGTGATTGTGTAACAAGTATGGTCCACATCTGTCCATGCATTTGTACCTTGTGCTATAGCACGATTGGCAAGTAAATCAAGGACACCCTTTGTGAATAGTAACAATCAACATAAGCAAATTATAAAACATGGATTGACATTTACCTTGTAAGGGTATTGTTCACTTCCAAGAAACACAAGACTAACTGCCTGTTAGCATGATACCACCTTACTTTGTTTCAAACTTACTGTTCCAACGTATGAGGACAACCAAAATCATCAAAACCTATTTTAGATAAAAAAAAATGACGTGTAAGGTCAACTACCCTTTTGAATTTCAAAAATAGAAAAAAATTGACAACTCACTTTCTGTAGCTAAAGCAAAATAACCGTTGACAAGAGGACCTATGTCATAAAAAAAAATTCAGCATGGTGTCAAGATCACTTGTTAACCCTTTCTTACCTTCAATATCAGCCAACATAACTGTCAAACCGGTACGTTCACTCTTTAACTTGGTAAAATTCACACCAAAATCGGTAGAAATGACACAGACTTCCTTAAAGTTGGACATGGTTATAAAAGTTGAAAAAAAAAAAAGAAAGGGAGAAAAAAAAAATAATAACAAAGCTTGAGCGTGTTTCAACAGACACAAATCATCGTATTTACCTGACACGCAGGAACGGGTTTTGAAAATCAAAGTAAAGCTAAGCGTGTCGCGTTAAATTGTAACTCATCAGCTGCTTCAGTCTGTATCCATCAAAGAAAGACAGGGCATACTTTGATACATTAGATGTCCTAAGGGTAACATTGAACAAGTGTCTCTCAGTACATAAACTGTGGTGCAAACCCTCCCCCTCCCCCCATTCTTGGTTTTCTTAATACATGAACATAGACCATGAGTATGAACACAAAGTGCTTTTCATCTGTTGTCCCGAAAAGAAAAAAAAAGTAACTCTTTGTTTACAAAACAGATTCGACTGAATATGCTTCAAGATTTTCTTCTAGTCTAAACTCTATTTACTTGCTGTTGAGTCGATGTTTCAAACTTTCTTTTTTTTTGGGTACGATGCTCTAGCAATAAAGATCATATGTGAATCTATACCTTTTTCTCTTCAGCAGCTGATGTATTGTATTGCTATCAAGTTCCTAGATCAGGTTGTCTGTCTACCTGCAATAGTCTAGAGCAAACTCTGGGGTTTCTTCTGATGGAGAGATAGGTGAAAGATGCTGTCTATCAGATCCATCATCTTGTCTTTGTACTCTAGACTTCTATGTCTGTACTTGTTTGCGTGGAGTGTCTATTTACTTTAATACCTCTTTGTTTTATGTTTCCACTTGTTTATTTTGTTTACATCTTAACCGGTCGGCAAATCACTTTTCTGATTGATTTCGATTGATTTTGCTTTATGCTTTAATCTTCTTCAACAGCACATACATCTCATCACACTGTAACCGAACCTTACAAATGGCGACAGCATTTCATAAAAAGCTTATCATGTCGTGTTTTTCTAAATCAGTCTAGGCTTATACGTTGTTAACAACTTCACTTGGTCATTAAGTGATATGCTTAGTAGATGTATTCTATTGTTACTTCTAGTATCCTCTATTTCAAAATGCTCTCAAATGCCATTTCCTGTATTTCTTGTATTCTGTTTCTTTTCTTACCTAGACACGACCTTCCTTTTTGGAAGCGTCTTACCTGTTTTAAGGAGTATACA
>JAIWNI010000198.1:0-26623 GCA_025331435.1 Choanephora cucurbitarum
TGAACCTGAATAACAAACACGATTCTGTTGATCATAAATCTTGGTGTAGATATTAGCCAGATTCTTTCCTACTCGCTGTGTTTCACATTCGATTCGAACCACTTGGCCCACAGCAAACTCCACTCATATAAGTAACAGAGAGATCACTCGAGACACCAATCATTTCCCATTGATGTCTGCCTGAACTGACCATGATGGCAAAACTACTGCAGACATCAATCAATGTGGCCACACAGCCACCATGCAATCGACTCAGCCTATGACAGATGATTAATCAAGGCATGTAGCGTAGTTTATGTTCTTACCTACAGATTACAATGAGATTGTTCAACCACAAATTCCCAAGTAAGCTTATTAGGTCCAGCATCCACAAGGCTCAGCGTGCTGGCAATAGAATCATCCCAGCTTGTGAGGTCATCTTTTGATTTCGTAAAGAAAGATGTAGCATACAATTCAAGTCTTGGGTATTTCTCGGCCACTTCTTTAGCAATTTTCATTATTTTCGATAGAAAAACGTAAAGTGAGAAAAGTCATGACAAAGTGTCTTTTTTTATTATTTTTTAGGGTTACACGAAAAGAGATGTTTAGGTACAACACAATTGTTTCTCGAGACTAAGAGAAGGCAAGTGCTTGTTGCGTGTATGTTGGGTTGGTTTCAAATGTATAAAAGCAGCAGCTATTCCAACAACAGATGATGTGGTTTTTGTTCAAGAGGAAAAAAAAAGGAATAGAAAAGAGCTTCTACATGTTATAGGGAAGCTGTATCAAAAATCTAAGCATAATAGTCCTTGCCCAAATACAAAAAAAAATAAATAAATAAAAACCAAAGATGCAGATGTACACTAACAATAAATGAAGAGCATAGACTAATTGACAATAAAGGACTTTATTTTTCTTTTATATGCTTTGAAAAAAAAAAAAGGTAGTTATTAAATAATTGTAAACACACAAGTGAGAAAGACATGAAGTTATGACAAATATATTTATTTATTTTTGTTTCTTGATACAAAGCTTCATAGAAGTGGATGAGCCTTTGGGAGTTTTTTTTTTTTCTTTAGTTAAACTACTACCCCCCCCCCAAGATCTAAAGAGTCCCAATAATCCAAACAGTCCCAGTAACCCCGACCGCCTACCTTGGACAGGACAAGAACCGCACAGCAATCACCCCCACCGCAGAGAATGCTCTGACGAACAACCTACTACTACCGAATCCCCCCACATACCAAGCCTTCCGCATGGCGATTCTGTTTCCCCCCAGTCCCGCAGTATCTCCAGAAGCATAAGCACGGAAAAATCATAAAAGTAGGCTTCAGAAGAAGACCATTGTGTCAGTCCTGGTAAACCAAGACAACAGAGAAACAATATATAGAGGTACCAAACGAGTAGACTGGCCAAACCAGTGAGAAATAACAGTATGTGGATACTATATAAAAAAAAATAGTATGTGCATATACTATATGAATAATATGTGCATATACTAATGAATAGTATGTGCACATACTATATGAATAGTATATGTGAGAAGGGGAGCTTTCGACTTACACCACAAAGTGTCTAACAAGAAAGTGAGTACTTTGGAGATCAACCAGAGGCATCCAACTTGATATGAGAGAGACCCGCGTTCGTAGGCGCCGCCAGAGACATCCCCCTTGGTAGAGGCAATCGCCGATTGGTTCAAGCCTGCCAAGATAGGACGACCAGAGTCACCAGGACCGCCAGGATTACCAGGACCCTAACGTCTTGAGGTTGCAACCTTCCCTTTTGTTTGCTTCTTGTGGGGAAGGCGCGTGGGAGGCAAGTGGAAGGCAAGTGGAAGGCAAGTGGGCTTTGGTTTTGACGCTTTGTTAGAGAGTTGCCCACTTGCCAGGGCTGAAAGGATTTCTTCTTTTTTTTTTCTTGTGACAAACATTTTTGCTTTGGTTGTTGAAATGCTTTGCTTGTGTTTGTGCTTGGTACCGTAGCATGAGTACTTGCTGAACACCACAACGTTCTTGTAGTAGACCAGTCTTGATTACAGTAAATGGTGACCTAGACGTGCTCACTTGAAATGAGGCTTGCAAACCATGACAGGACAGATTCTTGACTACTTTAATCGTTGGCTAACCAGAGTAAGAGATTTTTCCAGGTAAGATGAGGCAGTCTTGCACCAAGTAAGTGTTGTTTCTTGTTGGCTCATACCTATACGAACAAGAAAAAAAAAGTCAATCAAACGAACAAAGTCAAAAGTTTATCAGTACTTACTTTAACATAGACGTGTTCCTGACTTGAGTTCTTGACATTTTTTTTCTTTTAACCAGAGTCTTTGACTATTTTTTGGCTTGAATTTTTGACTTTTTTTTTTTTCTGAGAGTTCATGACATTTTTTTTTCTGAGAGTTCTTGACATTTTTTTGACCAGAGTTTTTGACCAGAGTTTTTGACCAGAGTTTTTGACTTGTTGTTTTGGTTGTGTATGAAAATAAGATAGACTGAAAGAGAGATAAAGAAGAGAAGAAAAAAAAAAGAGAAAAGGAGCATGAGAAAAACTCACGTACTTAAGAAAAAAAAAAGATAGGGGTATTGGTTAGTTGATCAAAGGAAAAGACTGATCCCATGGTGATTTCAGCTGACTTGTGTCACCATGATTCTTTCTTTTACCTTCACCTCTCTAAAAACTATTTTCTTTCATTTTGTATGAATCCTATATTCTTTGTCGTTTTGTAGAAGGTGTAAACTGTGTATTCTATATGGCAACTGCTAGAATCTTTGACGGCCACACTCCACCTCGGTTTACTAACTCGTCTCTCCCTCCCCCCCAACCGCGGCACTATCGCCTAAAAAGGTATCTCTCGAAGGGTCTCTAAGGATCGTTTGTTTGTATTATTACATAAGGATTACACTTTACTGACATTAAAAAAGAATACTACTGCTATCTATACCCTTGAACCTCTTTTCTACCTACTAGAAACTTTATCCTCAGGCAATTCAGTTCTGGACATACGCTCGAATTTACTCCTGTGTCTACAAAGTGATAAAGTACATCTACTATTGCTAAAGATAACTAACTATTCGATTTTTCTAGAATTGGTCATTTATTGTTTAGATCCCATGAAAATTGATTTTTCATGTGATTTGCTTTTCACTTTTAAAGCTCCATGTTATCTATTGCCTAGACCCGATTTCAATACTATCGCCTATCTCTCTCTCCTTTTTAGTACAGCGATTTTTATTTTTTTGCAATATAGATAGTACAAAGATAAAACTCTATTATGATTTTAGGTTTACAATACCCATTATACTTTCCTTTTATATCAAATTGGGCAAACACATGAACTGCATGCCGTATGCATTATGATGCAGATACATGATAATGAACGGTCTTGTATCATATCTGACTCTCTTCACCTCGATAGTTCTTTTTTTTTCTTTTTTTAGGGAAAGATACTGAGTTCTGATTGGCTCAAGAAACAGGACCCAGCAAAAAAAAAATACGGATACTGCTTTTGAATGGTTTATGCTGATTTATTGTTCATGAATACAATGAAAATAGCGTCCTTACCATGCCAATTCTATGATTGCTAGTTATTAAAGAAAGCAAAAGATCAAAGATAAAATAGTGGTGTCGATATGAAAAAGAAGTAACAAGATTATTGACATTTGACAGCTGCATTCATAAAAAAAAAAAAGAGTGTGCCTAAAAAAAAGCGTACCTAAAAAAAAAGCGTGTTTTGATTTTTGGAGAAATCCAAGATTGGCAGAGAAAAAAGAAGAGCGATTTTCGCATCGCGCCTTTTTTTTTCCTCATGCAAAGAGCGTGTCTTTTTTCTTTTAGAAAAAGAAAAAAAAAGGCCAAAGATTGATTACCCTTTTTTTTTTTCTGACTACTCAAGATAAAGGGAAATAAAAAGTGATGATAATCATAAAGTTATCTGACTATCAAACAAATGTCTGAAAGTTAAAGAGGAGTTTGGCTGTCAAAATAAAGTTGGCATTAATATACATTCCCTCTGCCTTCTTTTTTCCTTTTCCTTTACATTAAGCATACACTAGAACAAGATAATGATGCTAAACTCTGATTGGATAACTACTTTAGCCTTCTTTTTTTTTTGGCATTTATAACATGCGCGTTAAAATCTTTTTTTTCTTTTCTTTTCTTTACAAAAAAAAATCAATTCATTTCTTGGCAAAGCATCACTTCAATCATATCAAAAGCAAGTATCCAAACACTCTTCTTTAAACGAAACGTTACTCACCATACTTCTTTTCTTTAGTCTAGATTCTTCCAAGCTTACCAATACATCCATTGTGAATGCGCCTACTTACTGTGTCTTTCAAGTCAAATCTCTTCTACTTTGGTTGTCTCCTATGAACTTGTACAGGTTGAGAACAAAGGCTGATGCTGCCTTTCACACTCCAATAGAGGCGAATTACTTGTCATAGGCTAGTCCCTTCTTCAGACGACTCCTCTGTTATCGATAGACCAGGAAGTACTCATAGTAAGGAAAGGCAAACAAGCGCCCTGGTCTGATAGCAATCCATGTGTGAGTACTTTGGGGTTGTGGATAGGGAATTAGGTGCAGACATACTTGTACAATTCCCGTTAGCTGACTGATAAGTGTTTACCAGGAAGTGAGAAAGTGCGAACAGAACTAAGCTTATTTCTTTTAACAAGGAAAAAAGGCTTATCCTCTGCGTTCTCCTCCTTGTCTTGTCTGCCATGTGTCTCCGCTACTGATGAACATCTCAAACTCTGTCTAGAACTTTCTATTTCTCGGTCCATGGCTACCTCTACTGCGTCTCTACTGCGTCTCTACTGTGTCTCTACTGTGTCTCTACTGTGTCTCTACTGTGTCTCTACTGTGTCTCTACAAGCTATTTTTACTGTGTCTCTACAAGCTATTTTTACTGCGTCTCTATCCAAGCTACCTCTCTTGCCTACTGTTTCTGCTACTATTATGTCCAGCTACTATTACTGTATTATTCTCTTATAACTGTATCCATTAATCACTTATTCTTATTGTGTCTATATCAATTATTTCATTTAAACTGTCACCATCTTCATTACTTGCCTAAACAAATAAATCGACTTCTTGCTGGCATTAAACCCTTACACAAAAATAAGCCTTTGACTTTATTCAAACTAAACAATGAAACCAGAGAATGGTAAAATAGTGACCTTTGAGATGCTACATATCATATCAACCTCATTCCTTTTGATCTACATAAACCAAAGCATTCATAGTTATCTTTTTGCTTAGACACGTACTTCAAAATGCTCACAACTCGGAAAAAAACTTATCATCTCAACAACAGTCATGACTTGCAAAATAAGCAACTAATTATCACTAATCTTAAACATCAAAAAAAGATGAAATTCATCACTCTTGAACACCTAAAAATAAGCTTCTATCTCTCATTCTGCTTTTTTTTTTCATCATCAATTGTAATACAAACGAGTGTTTCTTGTATTGTCCCAAATGCCTGTATCAGCAGTAAAGTCTATTTTATTCATGCATTTTGACAGATAAACTCCTCTTTAATAGAGAGAGAAAAAATTAAAAATAAAATAAACGAAAGTGATACAATGTCAATGATAACTTACCCCGCTGCTTTTGGTTTCAGAACATGATCTTCTTAAGGAATAGGTTCAAAGCAATGACACTTTAAGCCATATAAGCTTTGGCTTATTTCTTGTTTTATTTTTAGGCATGCGAGTATCTCATCTAGCTATGGTTGGAATGCGTTCATTAGATAAACTCTTGCTTTTCAATGTAAACATATTACTACTCTGTTAGCTCAAATGTGTTATTTTTGAAGCAATTCTGTAACTAAAGCCTTTCTTTGTCTTCATAACTGAAAAAAAAACCATAAACATGTTGCAGAGAAAGAAGCTCAATCAATATGTTATTGGTCATTTGTTGACTATGCAGACACAGCTCATCAAGATCTTTTTGCTACCATTACACATATAGAAATCACATCATGGACAATAACAAACAGCTAGTGCTTGCAGAAACTTTTGTTCACTGTGAGGCAATGAGGAGTTAGAGTAGACTTTTGCGGAAAGGGACAACAGTTTGCTTGGCTGCCTTGTAAACTCTCAAGGCGATTTGTGCTTCCTTATGGTAAAGTCAGAAGGGTACATTATCACCAGAAAGTCATTGCAAAATAGACTACAGACAAGAAATTACACAGTGGAATGGGTACGATTCAATAAAAGGAATGATTGGCACTGATAATTTTTTTTTTAATGCAATAAGGTTTTTACACCAACTTTGTCTATGTGCAACAAGTCAAAAAAAGATTGAGTGATTTGTGGTAGACCTCTTCTTCCTTTTGTTTTTGTCTTTCTAATAAAAAAAAAGGGAAAAAAGATAACAGAACCTGACTTAGGCCCAGAGGCTTTGATAGACACCACATCAATAGCTATGGAGATACCCTCACTTCCTTACATTTAAGAAAATCTTGGCCGAGAATGGACTGTTTCGTCTGGATTCAGAGAAAAAAGCAACAGAAGAGCAGCCAGAAAAAAGAGGCTAGATAGTTGTTCTAGCAAAAAATATATATATATATCCAGTATTTGTGATAAGAACAAAGAGATGATCTCAATCCTTGGCTTTGGAAAGCCAACGTAGATAAATAAAGCGGAACAAGTTGGATGACAGAAAATCATAATGGGATTCTACCTCTTCGCTTAAATCTGCACCTTTGAAAGCCTCGTTCACCTGATGGTGTACCCCCCTCTTTTACTGTTGCTGTTGCTATCATGAGCGACTGTGTCATTCACATCACTGCCTCACTGCTTATGCTTAGGATATGTCCCCATCGTTTCCTAAAGCACCATCACTAATTAATCTGCTAAGTCAAGTGAGTTAAACAAAATCAAAGGGAGGCTTTTATCCAATACACGGATTGTATGTCAGTATATAAATTAAGTAGAGCAACATAACACAGGACTTGTGTCTTGTTTGGAATATGCTGGGTAATGCATTTTACGATACTTTAAGCACCAAGAACACCAAGACTACTATCATTACGACGACGAGCATGAACTAAAAATCAGGTACAGTAATAGTGCGAATAAAATCATCAGCACCAGATAGAGGTTCGGAAGAACCTCCAGAAAAAGATACAGTATATGTGCATGAATTAAATCAGGCCAACTAAGATTTTGTGTTTGTCCTTATGTTTGAGTGCACACAAACACTCTTTACTTCTTCTTCTTTCACAAACGTGTTCGTAATAAGCATTTGTGAAGTCCCTTTGCTAGCATAGGTAATAGATACCTCCTAGTCAATGCATGACGGACATGAACAGCACACATCCAATCTCAGCAATGTTCTTCCTCTTTCACTAGTTGGCCTTTCTCATTTGACTAGCTAGATATATTTTCATTCAATCTTTCTCGCTCTTTGCTTCTTTCTCATCTCTTTTGCTTTTCACTGAAGCGTATAAGGCGACAAAGGCATGTATGACAACTTGAGCCTAGTAACACTGCAAAAAAAAAACTAGGGGTCGTTTAAAGGTTTTTTTGTCGAAATCAAAGGCTATTTAAAGGTTAAACTGGCGAGGTTTTTCGAAGGTTTTTTAAAAGTTTTCTTTTGCATTCATCTGCAAAGGGTCATCTAGAGGTCTTTTAGAGATCATTTTGAGGTTCTTAGAATAAGCCCTTTATTGGCCTTTATTTCAGGGTTTTTTTGATGGTTTGTACATTTGGAGAAAGGTCTTTTAAAGGTTCAAATTAAACGCATTGTATTGGCTATAAATGAATGTCTTTAACTATGCTTGGAAAGAAACATAAACGCTTCTAACCAATGCTTGTGGAATCGAAACATTAGATATAAGGGAAAAACAGTTTATTCAGGCGAAAAGGAAATCAATTAGCTAGCAACAGAAGCGTTTCTTGCAGCAAGACGAACTGCCCTTTTTCGTCTACAAATACATAACATTACAATTAGCAATAGTGTCGTTTTCTTGCGATTGTTTACTTACTGTCGCTTGGAAAATTCTGTCCAAGAGTTTTGGATAGCAAATCCAACAGGCCAGCACGACTCGCACTCAAAAGAAAGGACATCTCTTCATGTGCTCCTAACAAGAAATCAAGTGCTGTTCACTGCATTAAAGACTTACCTTGAACTGGAACATTTGTATAATAGGCACACTGGTTACCTTAGGTGTTGGCATACGAAGTGCATGCTTTCAGGGAAATGTTATTGAAGTTCTTGTAAAGAGCTTTTGACTCTTCCTCAGTACGATCAGGAAAAGCGTCAGCCAGAACCCATCTTAAGCTTGCGGTAGGATTGGTTCGCTTAGGCATGTTATACCTGAAGCTTCTTGCCATGGTGGTGGTAGTGCCTTGATTGCTTTGCTGCTGAACTTGTTCACCGAGTACCCGGACTCGCTTAGCAAGCATTGTACTCTGCTTTTCTAAGGCAGCGAGACGGTCAACAACTAGATTGAGTGAAGTTAAGAGGTCAATTACATACTTCTGAGTAGGGGTCATTGGTTTTGTCTTGCAGATTAAACAAAAGGTTATTGCTACGTCCGCTCCAATAACCAAACAAAAAGCAATAAGTTATCACCTCATTACTGCTATTCATATAACACAAAGAGAAACACATCTATTAAGCAATGCCTTTAATGTGATATTACGAGTTAAAATAGAATAGTAAATAGTTGAATGACAAGAAGCAAGTTCTTACTTTTATTAACCTTAAAGTTAAACAAGTGAGGAAAAAAAAGAAAAGAAGAAAGTAATTCTAAAATATAATTGGCTCTCATAAGTGGCATATGAAATGAAATAAGGAACGGGTTTCCAAAGGACCATTCCCTATTCCTTAAGGCAATAATAAGGAGCGTTAATCGGTAATCAAACTTCGGTTCCCTCAAGATCGTTCCCTAAATCGAGAGATGACTGTATATCTGATCAAAACTATATGATGAAAGTAGGGAAGCAGAAGATCCATGCCAAACTGAAGGACCCTACATCATTTAGTGCAAGTCATAAGGATCCGTTAAAAATAAATTAGTTGATCTTTACTTGTTTGTAAAGCAAAGAAGGGACATCCTATGAAAATAGACTAAACTTTATCAGACACACTCTTCACTTTAAGTGTCTAGGCTTAATTTACAGTATATGATATTGTCAGTCTAACGTATCCTACATTTAGCAACATCTAAGCCTTTTTGACTATGCAAAATGACAAGTCTCTCTAAATCAAAACAAAGGTCATTTGTATCACACATGTTTAAATTTTTCTAATGTGTCTTTCTTGATTGTGACGGAACTCTAATGCGACTTTACCAGCTTACTTCTATTTTGAACTTCTGTAGAAATAGTAGAATAAAGGCTTGGTTTGTACAAAAATAGCCGTAGACTGTTATGCGTAAAAATATCTTGGATGAAAGGCACAATTGTATTTTGGGAAGCTTAATGCGATTCTGAGTCATTCTATGTTTCAGACAATAATAGGTCTCTTGAAAGGGCGACAAGTAGCATGTATACCGGGGATTAGAGAGCTATTGGCTATATATAGATAAGTCTCAGAAAACAAGTGGCTGAACAAGGCATAACACTGAGTCAAGAGGCAATGCTAAGCTATTTTCGTCTTGAAGTAATTTTAGAAAACATATATAAATAGACCAAGTTTGAAGCATGGAGTAGGTTATTCAATATGCCTCCTCTGAACGTTTTTGCAAGAGCTCCTTCCCTCTCAAGCAATGTCTGTAATACGACAGCTTGTATTGCTGCAAGTGAATACATCTTGGCTCACGTTGATTTGACAGTTGATCCTTGTTCAGATTTTTATCAATATACATGTACTTTGATTTAACTGTAAACTGTTATAGTTTCAATCGACTAATTCTCGTTCTTTTTTTTTTCGTACAGGTGGAAGTTGGGTCAATTCTCCTGCTGTCAAAAAGGACTATGATAACGGGAAAAGTAAATGAATATAGCAGTTACAAGAGCTTTGACAGTTACTGATCTTATAAAAAATTAGTGACAACTGAATCTGATATGTTTACTGATGAAAACAAAATGAAACAAATGAAAATCATAGATGGGACATATGAAGATTTCAGAGAATGTATCAAGTCAAATGCAACCGGATTTCATCTGGAGGATCAAGGTGAACTGGACAAAGCCAACTTTGAATTTTATAAGAGCTATTACAATGTCTGTAAAGACATCAATCTCTATCAATCCAATCAATTCACGCCTATCTTTGAAGATATTGTGATGCTGCAGAAACAAGTCATTCCCTTGAATGCAACAAAGAGTCAATTTGCCCGTGCAATGGCCTTCTTTACCGAACAATCAATAAGCATTCTTCCTTTCGAGATATTACCATCTATTTCCTTTAGAAATCACAACAAACGTGAAATAGTCATTGCAAACTTCGGGAGTCTCGCACAGTACACTTATGACCGCGAATCCATCGTTTCTCTTCTTCTCCAAGTAGTAGGCCAGCCAAAAGCAGATGATCCAAATGCTCAAATGGTGATCGAAGCAAGTAAGCGTAGCGGGCTTGAATTGTGGTCCAACAATACAATTTCTTCAGCTGTAGACAACCATGAAAAGATAGCTAGTCTCATCAGAAATATTCACAACAGGACTTCAGATCAATTTGATTTTAGGTAATACACATAATGAAAGCACCAAAATCAGCCAATCTAACTTTATCTCTAGTGCTCAAGGTCTGATGGATAATCCATCAATCTCCTTTGATGCAGTTCAGCAAGCCTTACCAGAAGTGGATCTCCCTACCCTCCTGATGGCTCTTTCAGAAGGACTTGAAGCAGATGCTGTTGAAGGTCTTCATTTTAGAACATCTGTGCCTTATCTGGAAGATGTCAATTGTATGCTTTCCATTGAATCTGAAAAGTCTATTCAAGATTTCTTAGTTGTACAATATATCATCGACAAATACAATGATTTTGCACCTGATCTGTTAGCTGAGCTTTCCAACAATACTGCAGCACAACAACACAATGCTACTGTATCAAACACTACTATTGATCGGATGAAAAGCCAATGCTTTTCGGATACCAGTCAGTATTTTTCTTACGGACTTAGTCGATATTTTGGATTGGAGACGTTTGGTGATGACAATGATAGAGAAAGGGTTTTGAAATTTGTGGAGGTGTTTAGAGAATCTTTGATAGATCGTATCTCAAACAGTAGCTGGTTAGACGATGAGACAAAACAAGTTGCTATCAATAAGGTTAGAAAGCTGCTTTCACTTTTAAATCAATTTCTACTGAGCTAATCATGCCTGGTATCTAGATGGAACTTGTAGAGACTGATGTAGCTTACAGTGTATCTGATCCTGATTGCCGAGATCCTACTTCAATCAAGCAATATTATGGCAATCAAACTATTGATACTAGAAGTTACTACCATGCCAAAAGATCTGCTCTATCTCATTATAGCAGAAGAATATGGAAGGACGTTTCTGCGGACTATGTACTGAGAATTTGGGATCTTTTGATTTCCCCAGACCTTGTCAATGCTGAATATATAAGAAGCAGTAACTCGGTAAGTGACAGATATCAGGCTTTGCTTTTTTTTTTAAAGAAAACTAATCATTTTCCTTTTGGTCGTGGTAGGTTGCTATATATTTGGGTATTCTGCGAAAACCTATGTACGATGTCGATTTCCCAGAGTATCTTAATTTCGGTAATATTGGTTCTATTGTCGCTCATGAGTTTGTGGTAAGCGAAAGAACCAATAAGAGCTTTTTGCACAAAAGACGAAGCCAAATGTTGACACCAAAAAATAGCATGGCCTTGATAATGTAGGAAAGCGCTTTAATGGAACTGGTCATTTACATGATTGGTGGACTCCTCAAGCTACAAAGGAATATGAAGAAAGACAACAGTGCTTTATTGATGAATACTCAACTGTTTCTATTGTAAGAGAGGGAGGCAAAAATGTTTATGTTGATGGCATAGTAAGTCTTTTTCTTTTTCTTTGGATTTCAACAGTATGAGGCTGATGTCCTCCTTAAATAGAGAACATTAGATGAAAACATTGCTGATATCGGAGGCCTATCTACTGCAGTTGATGCTTATAGGAAATACATCAACAAGGAGCGCAATGGCCAACCTGAACCTTCTCTGCCTGGGTTGGAGCATTTGACTGCTGAACAGATGCTCTACATTAGTTTTGGTTTGTTTAATTGTGAAAGTATTCCACCAAATCATGCAAATGCTTATGTAAGTAGATGGTTGCAATCTTAATGGATTTGAATCTAATTGCTCTCTTCAAAAGGATACTGATTCACATGCTCCTTCCCTTGCTCGTACAAATCCTGTTGTTCGAAACAATGAAAACTTTGCAGCTACATTTAATTGTCCTGCAGACTCCCCTATGAACAAGAAAGAGAAGTGTCATCTTTGGTGAGTAAATCTTCTTATTGACATTCGTGTGTATGTAGCAATTGTAATAATAAAAAATGTATACTTGTAACTGAATCTACAACACTATCATTGTTTAAGCAAACATTTTAAGCTTTTCTGACTGTCAAACAAATTGAAGAGGAGTTCGTCTGTCATAGCAAAGAAAGACTTAGCGCAAGATTCGATATCGACATGAACTTGTGCTCAACATGAACTTTTTGTTGCATTCTAGTGTAGAATGAAACCAGCTCCTTCTGTGTATATAAAGCTCTAGAGCATGTTTTAACCCAGTGCAAGTCAACAATTGAGCACACGGATGATTGTTGAGTTTGATAATTCAGCAAGTCTCAAAAGGCACTAAACGTTCTGTTTATTCACGCTTGAAAGCCAGGCTACAGCGCGTTGTTCTTACAATTGTTCCGTTTTTGACTAAACAATCAGGCTTTAGTATCAATTGTTGGAATCTTGTTTGCTTTTCTCAAAAGAAAAACTATTTCTAATGATATAGAAATTTAATCGAAGCTGTGTTAATTTAGGATCTACAAAGCAATAGATGGCCTTGAACCCTCTTACACACGGTCAAGCAAACGAGGATAGCTTTGGCAGCAGAAAGTGTACATTTTTGTCTACCTTTTTTAACGGATTCAACAGTGTCTACTTCTAGGCTTCCATACTCTGAAGTATCTTGGGTCCAATCATGTTGTTGAAGTTAGTACAAAATAATGTCTTGTAAATTCGACAAGCAGCTGAAAACTTTGTACTGCATTCGAGCTCTAATTGTCTGACTGTATTTGCTGTTATGTTGCTAGAAAAAACACAAGCCGAAGCGGGTTTTGGGCTTCTGAGCAAAGGATATATGTGTATCAATCATTGTTATCTTGACAAGATTCTAAGCATAACAGAAGATAAGTATGCAAGTTTATTCCAATGAGACTTGTGGTCAGAAGAACCGAATGTTGCCCGATATCTAAGTAGTTGTTGAACTGAGCCTCTATAGGTTTCATTGTCGTTAACAAAGATATTTTAGTAGCTCGGCTCAATCAATTCGTGAATAGGATGATCATGAATTGCAACTAATAGTGAACCTCTTGTAAGCGCTTAATTGTGGTTTGCTTCTTTAGGAGAATCAAAAAAAAGTTGAGTCATAGATAGAGCTTACCTTTACTTTAATTACGTCTGCTTAGGTTTTCTTTCAAACAGTAATTTGTTTCAAAAATCATACTGAAATTCGTAACAAAGAAATCCTCTATGCGTTAAGCAATGCTTAGGAAGGAAATAAAACCATACTTGTCCCTCATACTGTAAAGAGAAAAGGTATGCTTAATGGATGTGTATTGGAATTCATGACCTGAAATTCTTAAATTTCGTTCGTGTTGTTTTTAAACTTAGCACAAATCTCCTTTTTGGTATAAATTGAATTCTTTTTTTTTGTCTGTGCCTATTTTTATTTCTTTTCTTTCTCTTCATCAATTAATCTTTCTTTTGCCTCTCGTCATGTCTTCCTTAGCTGCAGAAACTGTTGACATTGTCGACGTCAAACCTGGGTAATGAATAGAGGATCAGATCAATGTAAATTGAAACTCATACATATTTCTATCTAGTATGTCTCAAGCTGTAAAGGATTGTTTAAGTGGTACTGTAGGTGGTATCGCTCAAGTGCTTGCTGGTCAGGTAGATAATTGATATACTTCATGCTTTACATGCGCACATCTAATCTTTTTGTTATCTACATCTATTTTTTTTTTAGCCATTTGACACGGTGAAAGTCGTAAGTACAAATCAAGAGAAAAAAAAGAGATTCTGAATCTTAAATCAAATGATGTTGATTTGTTCAAAAAATGATTAGCGCCTACAAACACAATCATCTACCAATCCCTTATATTCAGGCATGATGGACTGTGTGCAGAAGACTCGCTCAAAAGAAGGATTTGCTGGATTCTATAAGGTAAGAGCAGGAGGATAAGGTGGATGCTCGGAACTTGACATGTCTCAAAGGGTACAATGACACCTTTAGTGGGAATTGGTGCCTGTGTGTCTATTCAATTTGTTGTACTTGAAGCCATGAAACGTCATTTCAACAGCAAAAACAGCATACAAGGGCAACTCAGTAACAGTCAGCTTTATCTGGCTGGTGCAGCAAGTGGTGTAGCCAACTCGTTTGTATCTGGCCCTGTAGAGCATATCCGTACTCGACTTCAAGTACAGACAGGCACAGGATTTAACGGGCCTATTGATTGTATCCGCCAAATCTACCGTTCTCATGGTTTATCTGGTATCTACAAAGGCCAGGGAATCACTATGGCCCGTGAATTTCAAGGCTATGGTGCTTATTTCTTGGCTTATGAATATCTTGTTCAGGAGGCAATGAAGAGTAACAACTTGAAAAAGCGTTCTGACTTGCCTACTTGGAAAGTGTGTGCCTTTGGTGCTGCTGCTGGTTACGCTATGTGGCTTACTATCTACCCCATGGATGCTATCAAATCCAAGTTACAGACAGATGGATTCACCTCTGAAACAAGACAGTATAACTCAGCTTTAGATTGTGCCCGCAAGACTTTTGCAAAGGAAGGAGTTACTGGCTTCTTTAGAGGTATTGGACCTTGTTTACTTCGTGCAGCACCTGTCAATGCAGTTACCTTTATGGGGTGAGTGTAGATAAGAAAAGAGAAGAGACCTGTTCCTAATCCACTCATTTTGTTTAGCTTCGAAATGGCCATGCGAGTTCTGTCTTGAGGAATATTTATTTGTATGTATAGTTTGTCTTTGTTGTATAGTTTATCTTATTCTATCAGAACTTATAAATGGATCAAATCGTGAGAAAATATAATCCTAGGTTTTGTTGCGATTGTGACACATGCGTAACATGTGCTATTTTCATAGTAGCAGATAGAAGTGTATGGGACATATCCTATATGTTGCTAGTACATACATATCAGATGCATGTAGTGTAATGATTTCTGAGCATGTCGTGCCGATATTCGTTCACTTCATTTATTGAGTCCTATGAACCATTTTTATTTCCATAACGATAAGCCTTGGAACACTGCATTATAGTGCCTAGCAGTCAGAGAAGATTTCGATGCTCAACCAGAAGCTATTTATTTACATATCCTGCTGAATAAGACGCTTCATTCAAAAGCGAGAAAAAAAGCAAAGAGCGACAAAAGATGTAAGGCAGGAATTAAACTACAACGGTTCGAAGATGACTAACATCAGCGAGGGCTGTAAAACAAGGAAAGTAGCCAATGGATACAACAGAGTTGCTTGACAAGACAAAAACAGTGACAGGGCTAAACAAAATGTTACACCAGCCCTGGAAAATTTTTTCTTTTAAAAATTTATTTCCATGTCTTGTTTTTCTTTTTCTTCTTTACACTTTTCATAAACAAATATTAGTCAAGATGGAACGTACTTACATCATGGTCAAGCCCGATGGCGTTGAGCGCGGTATCGTTGGTGAAATTATCAAGCGTTTCGAAAACAAGGGTTACCAACTCACTGCTCTTGAATTGATCCACCCTACTGCTGAACTCCTCGAAGAACACGTAAGATAGCCTTTTCTCTTTTTTTTTTCTTAATTCGCGGTCAACTGATTAGAAACTCGTTGAAACAATAGTACGGTGACTTGAAGGGTAAGCCTTTCTTCCCCTCTTTGATCGAATACATGACCTCTGGTCCCGTTGTCGGTATGGTTTGGACTGGTAAGGACGCCGTCAAGACTGGTCGTCGTATGCTCGGTGAAACCAACCCCTTGGCCTCTGCCCCTGGTACCATCCGTGGTGACTTCTGTATCGAAGTTGGCCGTAACATCTGTCACGGTTCTGACTCTGTTGAAAACGCCGAAAAGGAAATCGCTTTGTGGTTCCCTCGTGGTGTCAAGACTGTTGCTCGTTCTCACTCCATCCACTCTTTGTTCTACGAAAACTAAATGGTTAAGCAGGAGCGACTTAGTCACTTGTAAAATAATAAAAAGACGTGTTTCGTGCTTGTATAATTGGGACGGATGTATCAGTATTAATGAGTGAAAGGAAGGGTATTGTTGTTTCTCTTTTGGGGCCATGGATTATACTGTCTGTTTAGAGTTAAGCTCTCTATGAGTTGTCAACCTTCTTTGACTTTTGTATCGCGTAACACATTTCATTTTTTTCATCTGGCAAGGATGACTTGTAATTGATTTGATACCTAAAGATAATCACAAATGAATTGACGTTATTACTTGGAACAGATTGAATTCCAATTGATGCAAATGGTTATCTTTTATGTGTTAGCAGATCAGACAATATTCGTTGGCCAGGTCAATAAAGCATCATATAAAAAAAATAGGGCGGAAGAAAGCTTCTACCAAAAACTGCATGAGCTTTTACCTGATTATAATGATTGACTGAGATAAGCCTAAGCCAACTGCTTGACAACTTCTGCTCATGATAAGAAAAGATTATCATAGATTTTAATTTATGCAAATGACAGAGATGCTTTATATCAAAGTTATTGGTTACAAGGTCATTGAAGAAATGTATCATTACTTCTATGCAATAAATGCTTTTGAGCTGTAGACGGCCTTGCTTTGGTATCCACCTAAGTAAGGTTGCCCCAAAAAAATGATTAGATCACTAAGACGAAAATGGTTCATATCTTTTGGCAACAGTGTCATCTTTGTTTCTCTAGAAATGATACGCTTGTAGGTTAGGTAGCGCTTCTTCTTTTTCATGTGATTTTCAACCGAACTATATATCTCTAAATTCTTTTGACAGGTAATCTGTATGTTCGTCTTTGAGTATTGTGGGTCGTTCTCTTCCTTCTCTTTGATTGCGATAGAATCAGGGAGTTCCTCTTTCAACTATTTCATTTGTCATTTGATTCCATTACTTGATTTTACGAATAGCTGTTGAGTTAGAGAGGCCCCTACCTTTCTACCCGCTTCATTAATAGACATGTTCTCAAACTCTTGCAACAAATTGGTCAAATTGACTACCTTTGCTTTGTTCTTGGCAATATATGGTCCCCTATTTCCTTCTTCAGTACATTAAGAAAGAGGGTTCCTTGAAGTGAGGTTTGGTCTTCCTTTTAGTTTCTTTTGTGCTGTATTTACTGCTGCAGTTTCTTTCTAGTCCATATATGATTGTATAAGCATCAAAGGGGAAGCTTTGTTCTGCTCCCAGAAACTTTAAAAGCCGATGCTGACGTTATTATTCAGCCCAAAGTCACAATTTGACAGTCTCTGGCGGTGCCTAGCTTGCCCTACTTTTTTTATTTTCGGGAATAACAAAAAGTGAGAAACTGACCGAAAAAAAAATAACGGCAGAAAAAAAGTCTATTAACCTTACATTAATATTGGACGAACTAGCCCTTCCCCTTCCATTTGTGCTAATGCGAAAGTCTACGACTCATTTCAAAGATGTGTCTAGACTATTAAGTGCAACCATCGACAGCGGAAGAAGCTTTGCGATGTCGCACAATTGCAGGCGAATCACACAACTCAAAGCCTTATTATGGGAAGCCTTTCCACAACACAGCTCATGTTCTTCACAATCAATACCCCACTCTAGGCGATCGCCCCTGATCGCTGCTCTCAGAAACATGTCGACAAGTTCCTCAGCAGCACTTATTGATAAACCTCTTTCATCAACCTCTGTGATGCCACGTCCATCGCAATCGCTTGCCAGGCTCTATCTTCAACATGTCAGCCCAATTAACCTTTGCGGATCTTGATTGTGCGATTCAGGCACACAATGCAGACAAAGCCTGGTCTATATTTGCTACCCTTGCCTCACGAAAAAACGAAATCATACCCTTAACCTTGTGTTGCTCGTTGTACGCGCTTTTAATCTACGCCAAGCGTCTATCAAGTTCACCAAACAAGGCAAATAAGCTTCGGCAACGACAAGTAGGTCAGTTATTGGATTATGTAGAGTCACAAAGCTCTAGGGAGCTCTTCTTGTCTTCCGTGCAAGAGATCCCTATTTCTAGTCAAAAGCAATTGTCCCGTGCCATCAAGTCCGGAAATTATAAAGAAGCCTGGCAAATATTCTATAGGTCATATCGAGAAAATCAGAAAAAGGATGGAAACGAACAGCTCAAGTTGTCTCGCAATACATGTCTCAAGTTGATGTTGATGGTAATGAACGATAAAAGTCTGAACAAGAATCAACTGAAGATGCGGCTACAGCTTATTGCATTACATGGTGCAGGCACATCAGAATTTGACAGTCGTTATCTATCAGCAGCCGATGTCTGTCGTTTGGCTCATATTTGTCATGGATACCAAAAGAATAAATTGACGACACATGAGTTGATAGATGATTATGTACTCGGGCTAGAAAAGAAAAAACAAATGCATAGAGCAGACGCATTGGACGAGCTCATTTGGCGCATGCTGATACATGGAGATATCGAGAAAGCGCAACAGGTTTTACACTTAGTAACGGAAAAGCTGGTAGACAAAATAGAGATCAACGAAACAGTTTTTATCAACATGATGAATGCATATCGAAAGCAGAAAAGGTATCATGAATCTCTAAAGTTGTTTGAACAACTTTTAGAGACAGGAAAGCGACCTACTGTGAAAGCATTCAATGCTGTTCTCCAAGTGTTCACTGCACAGGCTTCTGTTGAACAAGCCGAATATATATTCGAATCCATGTTGCAACTCGATGTGGAGCCTGATGCAGCTACGTTTACTGAAATGATCAAAGTAGGCGCCAACGCAGGCCAGATGAGACAATGCATACACTATTATAGCAAGATGTTACAGACCAACGTGAAACCTAATGCATATACATACAGCGCGTTAATAGAAGCATCAGGTCGACGAAACGATACCAATTTGATGTTGCGATGGTTTCACACCATGCTAGCACAAGAGATAGAACCGAATGGCATTGTACTTGCGAGCATTTTAAGGGCGTTCTCAAAGCAAAACATGTCAGATGTCGCACTTCAGGTTGCACAACAAGCAGCAATGACTGGCATTAAGACTGATACAGTACTTTATACCATCCTTCTAAAAATGCAGGCAGAATCTCAGGGTGTAGAAGGCGCACTTAACATTCACCGAGACATGTTGGCCGATTCTATTCAACCTAATACATACACCTACACGACACTAATCGATATCTGTGGTAGCAGCAATATGCCCGAAACTGCTGAAAAGATATTCGATCTGATGAAAAAGAGTAGGCGACACAAACCCAACACAGTGACGTACAGTGCGCTGATAGACGCTTGGCTCAAAGCACGTAGAAAGGACAAGGCTGAATCAGTCATATTTGATTTTTTGAAGGAATGCAAGTCGGACAGATCTGGGAGATTTTGGCTTGATTCTAGAATTCGAGATAGATTAAAAATGAGATGTTGTTGATATGACATGTATTCATAGAAACTAAACCTGTATATAATTCTCATACATTCTCTTTTTTTTTACCCCCTTTCATTTATTCTTAATAAAGGTACATGATTTTTTCTTGACAAGTAATTACAATCAACATCATAGACTTAAAATATTATCATGACGCTTTCCAGAGTTCAAAATGGTTTCTTTCTAACAAATGTTGTTTGAAAGTTTAGAAAAAGCTGATCAACCATTTTTACAATAAACTGTTTTGATAAATGTTTCGATCCTTATTTTGATTGCTGTGTTTCATAGTGCGATTTTCTCTTATTGATGTAATGGTACTAGATGACAACAAAACACAAATGCTTTTTGTCTGATGAAAGAAAAGGTGTCTGCTTTATTATTCAGCTAACAATTGTTCGGCACCTTTCATTGGGTATGCAAAAGAAGGTCTGTTGGCAGTAAAGAATTCCACAGTAGGAGGGAAAAGATTCATTCTAAAAACCGTGTCAAATCGTTAGTTTGAATCTTGCTATAATCTGAAAAACTAATTACTTACGGCGAGCCAGTATGGCCTTCGGGGGCATCTAGAATTGAGGTCCTGACAACATACAGATCTTCATATGCCAATAAATAGTTGTAAATGTTTGTTCCGCAGTTACTGCAGAACCATTTGTCTTTTCCATTTCCACTGTTAGTACTTCCTGGAGGGAAGGTATACTTCTTCATGAAGTTTTGAGAATCATCAATCTTAACTTTGTCCTTAGGGTATAAAGCGCAAACTTGGTTGGCACCACCTGAAGATGTCTGGCATCCAGAGCAATTACAGGTAACGGTTTTAGCAGGGAGACCACTAAGAGTTACCTTAACGGATTTACACAAACAGGAGCCATAAAAGGTAGAATCGCTTGGGTTTGAGGTAGCCATGTTACTAGAATTAACAGAAGGTATGAGTAAAGTCAGAAGAAAAAAGAAGATTTGCGTGTTTAAAAACCTTCTTCAAGCGCATAACTCTACCGAGTCTCCGATCCAAAAATCACAAACCTTAATCGGACTAACATAATATGGACCGTCATTTTCAATTGGACACTTTTCTGAAAGGATTGGTGAGCTTCGTGTATACGTCAAACGAACAGGCTCTAATCATGGTATCATACATTGAATTCAGAAGAACAATCTCTCTTGTACTCATTAAAACTGTTTTAATCTGCTTTTTCTTCTTTTGCTCCCGAAGCAAGTAAAACATGTTGTATGACTTTAAGGAATAACATGGGTCGTTTACCGCCCATTAGTTCAAATTTAGTTCGTATGTTTTAATTGAAGACTGACATAAGTCATTCGCTTGTATCCTTCCAATGTATGCCTCGAACTCTCTTATTCTGGGCCTGAATAACAGCAGAAGTTTAAAATCATAAAAACTCAGATGTCTATGCTGCAATAGTCTTCTTTTATGCACTCCTTTTCAGATGAAGAGAATTAAGCTCTCGAATGCCTTGATACATTAAGCCAACATGCTATTGTTGCTTTGCCTTCTTTGTTTTCTAGATGATGCCACTCTACTTCGTTATTGTCATCCTGGTTTCAGCTTTTCCTCATAACAATTACAATACTCTGATTAGTCATGCAATTAAACTTCAGAATGAAATCGATTAAGAGAAAAAACAAATGACGATTTAGCATAGATAGCAAAGTATTGCTTTCTTTTTTATTGAAGAAAGTATGATGTAAAAGTCTTACTAATTGTGGCCATTCTAATTTCGTTACTCTTATGATAGAAAGTTCTTTATATGCTGTAAATCTACTAATATAGCTTTGACATAATTCGAACACAGAATACTTCGAATTGCAAAAAAAAAAAATCACTTGCTAGTTTGAAAGTACAGAGATTGATATTGATGATATGTTCTAAGGTTTGCATAGGAGCCGCTTCATCTATTCCACTTGCAAATCGTCGCTATATACATGTTTTGATCGATAACGCTTATGGCAAGAAAAGACATCTGTACTTTGTGCATTTTGTCGAATAAATCAACGTATGTTTTGATGCTTGTCACTCTTCAATCACGCTACGATGAAGATGATGGAGGCCAAAAGCCCATTCCTGGTGCAATTTGAGTCCAGCTTTTGGGTGCACAAATGGTTGATTCGTTTTTTTTTCTCAAGCACTATATTTCAAGGTCTAATCATATATGCTCGAAAGAAAAAAAAAGTAGATCTAGAACATAAAGCATGTTTTTCTCATTATCAAGGCAGAGAGCGAGTACGTCAACACAAAGTCTACTTGAGTAGATCGCTTCTGCATAAATCTTTCTAGACAGTTTGTGACAAACGCATGCAAAGCTCACAGGTGTAACGTAAAAAGTTTACCCAAGTCAGTTGTTTTGGCTAAACCTTTTTTCTGTAGAAATATTTGCAATGTTACAAACTCAAGTTGATCGTACTGCTTGGCTGGTTTCTGAGCAATCCTATACGGCTTCCTATTTATTAGTAGCATTCAAAAGCTGAATGTGTCAACCATATCATCTTGTGCTAAACAGTGATATAAGGTGCGATAATTTTACAAGTTACACCCTACCATATTTCTTTTCTTTTCTTCTTTCATTTTTGGCTTTGATCTGCAACACACTCTTAAGAGATGAACCGTTTGGGGTTTGGCGAGTTTCACCGGAAACACTTTGGCCCAGAACAACAGCAATACTGGCAGTCTATGCTTTTCCAGCAAGCACCTCACATGTACGATGAGTCTTATTATCCAAATTATGATCAGCAGGCATGGAATAAAGAAGAAGAAGATCAACCTGTAACAGAAGAACCTACTGAAGATTACCCAGATCAGGCGCTTTCAAGAGAAGCTATTGAGATCCTTCAATTCTCCGAAGCCTACAGAAAGGAACGTGAGCGAGAACGCCTAGAGATAGAAAAGGAAGAGGCGAAGGGAATGGAAGGTTGGCAGTATGGTGAATCTAATGTGCTTGTGAGTGGAGGAATAGAGGCCCCTGCTACCAATTTGGTATTAACAAGACCACGTCCTACTGAAGAATCAGAAATTAGAATGAAAGAAGACATGCTGAATTCTGCTTTTTTAGCAAGCTGTTCCAATCTCAATTCTACTGATCGAGATGATAATATAGTATTATGGCCTGTTGTTCCGCTTAAACTTTAGTTTCTCCCCAAAAATCAAAACTGAATACCAAAGGCGGTTTCCTATCATGGTGGAAAAAAAAAAGCGAAGTAGCTCAATATTGCTAAATACTATCGAATTTCTGGTGCAACTAACAGAGTAAACATACATCCTCAAGAGATGTAAAGCACAATAAAATTAGAATGCCTATACCCTAAACTTTTGAAACATGTAGATGTATCTAGTATGGTTTTTACCTATACAATTTCAAAGACTCTTTAAACTGTATTGTTTCAATATTATTGCTATTGGATAGATCAGTTTTTATTGACGACAAGCATTTATCTCATTGTCATTTTAAGGTGGTCAAATCAACGCTTGACAAGCGAGAAACAAGAACAAGCAAAAGAGATGATGGGTCTTTAAGTATCCTCCTATGAGAGGATGAAGGAAGAAGCTTATCAGGAACTTGATCGGAATGACAAAAGAAATGCGAAAGATGTTCTCGTGCGTCTTCTTGTGGTATTGGCACGACTAAATAGGACATTGATGGCTACATAAGGAATGCAATTCAAGGCTCAGGCAGGATCTATAAGAAATATCATCAAAACCAAGGCCAACCCAAAAATCTCCCTATTGTTCATGGTTTTGCCTCAAGCTCTACTTGTGTATACGGGAATGTTATTAGTGAAAGAAGATCGATACTCGATATTCCCTGGGAATTTTTTTAATAAAGACATAAAAACAAAGAATATATCGAATTTTGCGACTTTCGGTACAGCGTCTCTTCCATCATTGAGCAAAAACGTATAAAAAAGATAGAGTATGGGTGAACTCTTGACCCTTAGTACTGCTGGATTTCATACTTCTTAACTCTGCAACAACTATCTTTATTAAAACCTTCTGTTTAAATCCATCTGACATCAATTTGCAACACTTATCGTTCAAGCAATCATAGCTGTCAACCTACTCTATGCGACAATAGCAGCAATTAGCGTAAGAGTTTCGAGGTAAGTGGCTTTTATTACTTTTCGATCATGTCAACTCAATTTCTTTTCATGCGGCCTTATTTTTGTGTCATCTCCTTTATTGTACATCACCATCTACTTTTTTTTTTCTGCTAAATTAATTTTTTCTACAAATTTGGTAAAAATCGTCTCAAATACAAGTCCATAAATAATATTTCATAAATTTAACGTACTTTCTCCTTTTTTTTTCTTCTTTTTCTTTTTTCTTTCGATTTTCTCAACTTGTACTTAGGCTACTTTTTATAGGTTTTTGTGTACATAGATTACATTTGCGTATCATATACAAAGAAAGAGAGAATCATTTGTGTGTACATATAAATTAGATGGTAAATAAGCTAAGTTTATTTCCACCATCTTATTCAGTGGATCAATTCACTTGGTCTTCACCTTTTGTCATTGGTCCAAGCATTTTACTTGGTGTTTTTTCCTCGTCGGCATCCCCCGTTACCTTCACAACCGTCATTCTAGCAATGGTTCATCTATCATTAACAGACGCCTGACAGCTTTCTCGAAATTCCTGGTCTTCTTGTGCTTTGTAGTAGTATTCACATTGATTGCTGATGCAACTGTCATTGTCACAAGAGCTATTCTCGAACAATACTGGACATCATCTGTATTGGCTTTCTATATCGGTATTTCATGGCTGGCATGGGCATTGAGTTTATTTGCTCTTGCTGATGAAACTCAACAATTTGGAAAATGGTATTGGACTCAGTACCTATTTTGGATCTTGGCTGTTGTCAGTGATACCTTAGTAGGTTGGTTATGGACCATGGCTATTCTTAAGCCGGAGCCAAGTAAGTTGGTTTTTTTCTTTTAGTACGTTCTCTCTTTTTTTCTTTCTTTCTGAGAATGGATATACTACATTGCAAAGAAAAAGAAAATGATGAAAAAAGCATTTGTTTTTCTATCAAGAAAAAGAGAGAAAGAGATGAACAGTTGGAAAGGTGTAAGGGAAAGTAACGGCTAAGGGGGTCTAACAAAATTTTTCTGCGTAGATACAGAATTGACAATATACGATCATTTCCTATTGGGCATATTCGTAATCCGATATATAGTGGAAGTCATCATCGTACTTTTGTCAATTGCTCATTTATTCAGTACCAATCACAACACTATTCAAGAAGCTTCCGAAACTTCGCCTCTTTTGACCTCAACTCAGAATAGACAATATGGCGTAGTTGAAGTCGAAGCAATCGACACATCCGAAAAAGAACTTAGTCCCTTCAATGGATTTGTTGAAAAAATGCGAAAGTTGTTGCCATTCATTTGGCCTCACCGAAATCTTAAGTTGCAACTATACGTTGTACTATGTTTTGTTATTATGATCCTTGGATTTGCTGTCAACTTGCTTGCACCACGTCAAATTGGTCAATTGTAGATAATCTGAAAGAAGGACAATTTCCTTGGATTCCTGTCCTATTCTATATAGGTCTTAAATTCCTTCAAGGAGGTGTAAGTCTCATTTTTGTTTGACATTTTTTTTGAAAACGATTTTCTAACCTTTTTTTTTTTTAATTTAGTCGGGCCTTCTTCAAGCCATCCAAAATTGGCTTTGGATCCCTATTGGGCAGTTCACTACCAGAGAAATCTCATTGAAGACATTTAGTCATTTACATAGTTTGTCTTTAGGATTCCATATCAGCCGTAAGACAGGTGAAGTATTACGGGTGATGGACCGAGGTACCAGCTCAGTTGTTAGCTTGTTGAACCAAATCTTGTTCCAAATCTTCCCTGTCTGGGCCAACATCATTTTGATTTCATTTTTCACAACTTACATGTATGCTCCTTCATTCGGTTTGATCGTCTTCTTGACTATGATCATGTACATGTATGTGACAGTGGCTGTGACTGAATGGCGAACCAAGTACCGTAGACGTATGATTGAACTGGACAACTATGCTCGTACCAAGGCTGTCGATTCTTTACTGAATTTTGAAACAGTAAAGTACTATAATGCAGAAAGCTTCGAGATCAACCGATACAAGGATGCTATTTTAGAATATCAAGAAGCTGATTGGAAGAGTTCGGTCTCCTTGAACGTATTGAACTTGGCACAAAATGCCATCATCACCGGTGGTCTCTTGAGTGGTTGCTTGTTGTTTGCTTATGAAGTCTCAAGCGGTGAATTGAGTGCTGGTGATTTGTAGCGTTTAACATGTATATGATGCAATTGTATACACCTGTAAGATAGAATTAAGTTATTGTTGTTTGTTACACTTGCTTGGTATTCAATTTTTTGCATAGTTACACTGGTTCGGTACTTACTATCGAATGATCCATCAAACTTTATCGATATGGAAAAAATGTTAGAGTTATTAGATGAAGTTCAGACTGTTCAAGATGCACCTGATGCAGGAGAGTTGATGGTTTCACAAGGACATGTTGTGTTTGGTAAATGCTATGATAGACTGTATTATGCATGTTTACTGAATTTGATTTGATAGACAATGTTACATTTTCCTATGACGGACGTCAAACTGCCTTGGACGGTGTTTCATTTACTATTCCAAAAGGTGCTACTGTAGCTCTTGTTGGTCCTTCCGGTGGCGGTAAATCTACTATTCTCCGCTTGCTCTTCCGATTTTATGATCCTAATGCCGGTCGCATCTATATTGACGGGCAAGACATTTCTCAAGTAACCCAGTTGTCTCTCAGAAAGAACATCGGTGTCGTACCTCAAGATACAGTTTTGTTCAACGATACTATCTATTACAACATTCAATATGGTGATGTCAATGCAGAGACTCAAATCAGCGCGCAG
>JAIWNI010000199.1:0-26550 GCA_025331435.1 Choanephora cucurbitarum
TTTTTGAAGACTGAAAGCTTTATACGAACACTGCGGGCACAACTAACAACATGTATGGTACATATCTATATTTGAGTTGATGTATAATGGCAAGGTTTGTGATCTTAGAATTTATCTAAGAGAGCTAGCGCTTCAATGCCTACTGCTACAGACATAATACAGGTGACAGGTATTAGCTATCATAGCTTAGTTTCCTTGCAGGGTCCATCCATCAAAAGGATCTTCATTTCAAAAAGATATAGTTAAGCTAAACGAAGTTTTATTTAAACACCCAAAGGGATAAAACCATTTGTTAAATCTGAATACTAGAATTACAACCAACATGTCATTACTTTGAAGATACTTCTATACACAGTCAGACGTAATTTGTTACCTAGGCATTTCGGATTTACTTAAAAAATATCAATATAAGATTGCTGACAAAAGAACACAACAGCCTCTTCAAAAGATTTCAATGTGCGTATGTCTTTACTAACTTAAATCGAAATACCATCTATCCATTATTTCCAACACATTATTGTTAGCCTGTGTTTACATCAGTAGATGGCAAGCAGTATATGTTCGAGAGACATATATATTCGATGGACAGTTTCTACCAAAAAGATCTTGTTTAGGCTTTTGTAATAAAGCGTTTACAAGATTATGTTTCTGTGTTCATAAATGACATAGTCTTTCACAAAGCGAGCCTTGTAGATTACACAAAGGAGGATTATTGATGAGCATTTCACCAGTCATTATTACACCAACGCAAGATCCCAAACGTTATGTAATGGTCAGCGTCATGTACTATCAGTGGTATTTTGAGATCAGGAATGGCGGTGCTGGTAGTGTTTTTTTGAATGTCTTGCACACTTTTCTAGATCTCAAACTTAAACTTGCCATTCCAAAGCGCCACAAACGCGGCATGAGCACAATCATATCTCGAGAGGCTATGCACTTTCAAAAAGGAGTTGCATCATACAGAGTTCATGGCCAAAGCGTTAATTGAGTTAGAGTAAAACCAAATGAGAACTTTTACCAGGTAGATTTCGTATTACAAATATTCAATACACATCTGGAGAGGAAACAGAATTTCATGCTACATGGAGGGGGAGCGACTGTAGAGCTTTGGTTTCCATTTATACTTAAAGAAATCAAATGTCATGATGGCAAACAAGTATTCATGATATCAAAAAAACCTAGTGTTTTATATTTTGAAGAAAAGATGCATTCCAAACAAAATAATAACTGGGTCTATCATCGCACCATGCACTTTGCAAAATCATAATCTGTAATAGAAAAAAAAAAAGACATCCTATACATATTATTTGTAATAGTTAGTAACACTTGATGAGATAGTACAGACTGAGACGTAAGCCTTGATTTCGATACTTTGGTGTCTTTATTATTCTAAGAGCATTATAGACAGACAGGGAATTTACCAATCGAGTCATACAAAAATCTAGAGATAAGACAGGATGTAATCATAAATTGTCTACCTCAATTCAATTGTACAACAGGAAGAATTGAAGTAGAAGGCTAAAGGCAAAGTGAGGCCTGTTGATCCATCCCATACCTATATTCAATTAGAATGCCCAAGAGATTGAATACAGCTCTTTCTAATTTCATGCCTGAAAAAAAAAGAAAGCTAACAACTTGCGTAAAAGAACCATCAAGTCAATGACACTTTTTAATATTTGAAATCTTCAAGAAAGTGCTTGATTTATAGAGACTATACAATTTAGAGCTTGGGCAGAAGATGTGTCCTAATCTCTTTTTTGCATAATTTTATTTGGCTTAGTTTGAAAAGCATGTAAAGGAAGCGAAACTTCCATGAGGATTGCACCCATCCAAAACCTAACAAGAAACCCGAAAAGTACAGTGAACCAAATATGTTTTTGAAGATACGATAAATGGATACAGAAAGCAATTCACACGTTCTCACTTTTGCAGACAAAAGCTAGTTTAGTTCGAGTGAATCTTCCGAACTTAGTGCTACCATAAGCCTTTTTTTTTCTCTTTGTAGACAAATTCGGCTTTCTGTTATGTCACAGGGATTGCTTAAAACTTTTTCTTTCTTTTCTTTTGTATTCAATTCTATCAACTTCTTTAGCTTCAGATAGAAAGAAGAATAAGTGTGGCGCACCAAACAGTTTTTGGACAGATGTATTCGCTAAAGTTGATGATCTGCAGTAAGACAGAAAGTTACTATAATTGGATTTTTTTTCCATTCAAATGGATCATTCTAGACACGTAAGAATGACTCCGCGTTTTAGTTTGAAAGAGAAGCAGAAATAAAAGGCAATATACAATTTTATTTTTGAAAAAAAGAAGCCAATCAACTGTTGCTTTTTTTTGATTTGAGAAAAAAAAAGGGAAAGCACATTAAAGCTCTAAAGCAGCCTTGTGAGCATCATTGATGTGGTGACGTTCGGGCATAAATATCTGGTCCGTCATTACAGTAGAAGGTTGACGTAAGGGTAGTTTGGACATGATGTCGACAGTAGGACGGCGCCTCTGTTGTTGTTGCTGTTGTAACTGTTGTTGTTGCTGTTGTTGCTGTTGTTGCTGTTTTTGTTGTTCTTCATATTCATCTTCCTCAGAAAGTTCTTGATCGTCAGACAAATCGGTATCTTGAACAAGGCCTATGCCAGATAGGCTATATCTTTGTTGTTGTCTCAAGGTATAGGTCAAGAGTTGAATATGTTGTAGAGCATTTTCCAGTTCCTGCCTGGTTTCTTCAAGTGCAGCATCTCTTTGATTAGTGATTCCCTTTAATGCATTAATTGTGTATCTTGCAAAGGACAATTCTTTGTTCAGGTGTTGGTTTTGTTGTCGAAGGTAGGCATTGTCGATTTCGAGCTGAGAACAACTCCTGGTTGTTGCTTCAGTACCTTCAATTAACTGGGTTAGTGCATGTTATACTCAACTCATTCTTTAACTCACCTTCAATGCTAAGTCTCTTCATTTCCTTGTTTAGGCTCATTGTTCTTTCTTTTTTTTGTGTATAAAAGTGATGTTTTAACAGAACCAGCTGAAAAATAGTAAAAAAAGAAAACAAGAAGATCTTCTTTCGATAAGGTACAAAAAAAAAAGAAAGGGAAAAAAGAAAAAGAAAAAAATAAGGGATATCCTTGTTATTGGCACAAACAAGTAGAAAGGGAAAAAGAAAGGAAAAATATCATATTGTTGGATTCTTTTATAAAGTCAAAAATTTCAAGTCACGTGCCTAGTCTGTTATATGGACTGGGGTCCACAGATAAGTTTATCGTTAGGTAACACAGGTCTTCATTATTGTCGAGAAGACTGCTTGTCATTGTTAAATTGTCTTAATGTAGCTTAATGTATTTAAAAGGTTTGCGAGCACATTTATCTCTGATAAAGTACACACGCAGTTTTACTGCAAACCTTTACTCCTTCAGTTATCCTATGCCTATAAAAATTTAATCAGTCGATTCTGCGTAAATATTTTACCTGTATTACACAAGTGCAAGAAGCTATTGTCTATCCAAGCTATCTGATTGGCGCAGCAAGATTGATTCTTTGACTAGTGAAATTCATTTCGACTTATTCTGAGATATTTACTATTTAAAGGACAATGTGCTTCCTCTTGATATCCATTCACCAAGTCTCTTAGACTAAACTACAATTCATGCTTAAAAGGAGAAGGAATCTTGATGCAGTCTATCATTATGAATGACCAGAAGATAGATAAAATAAAACACTTGGCATAGTCATTACATTCATGTGCATATAGACGCATGGAGACCCTGTGATGCACAAGTGTATTAATTGTGGGTTATGACAGATCATAAGATTGTTGTCTAACTACTAAGCGCTTGCTTACAAAAACATTCTTTAGTCTTCTTTTAGGTGACAATAGCATGCGCTTTAGGCTTTGTAATGCACTACACTTTTAAAAGGGCACATATGACTTGTTGCTTCAATTGATCTTCATTTTACGTCATCTTTTAGGCAGGTCATTACCCTTCAATCATAGGATTAATACTTTCGATCTTCTTCCTTCTGTTTCTGAGCCAAAAATCAAAGGGTCTTTTTTTCGTTTTCAGAAATGTCTTAATTAACGGCTGGACCCGACTCGGCTGAGGTCGAAATCCAAAGCAATCAAGCAATTTGTTAATATCATTTGAGCACAAATGCTTTTACTCTTCATACCCAAAAAGGGCAAAGGCAGAAACCAGACTTTTTGCAGCACGTAGCAACAGTATTGATTCTGGCTGTCCGAAGCACAAGGAGAGAGAGAGCGAGAGACACTGAAAGTCGGCTCGGAGTAACGATTTATACGAGCTATAGTTAGAATCTGAAACAAGCAAACCCTCTGTTGCCGCTGGTTAAATCCGAGTCATTATTGTGCTTCCAATTTAAACCTGCTGACAACTCCGTTACCTTTCTTTGGCTAAATTATTCTAAAATGGGAAGCTATTACAGTTGAATTAAATTTTGCTCTTGTGAGAGCAAAATGTTGTCCAACCCAAAGTAAATTTTCGCTGTCAGAGAAGTGGAATATTGCCTTTAGCTTTTCATTGTGATGTCCATTGTAACCTTACGAGATCAAGAGTTTTTTTTTTTAATGAAGATAGACAGAAAGATATCTATAGCAAACATAGTCATAATATATGATTTTATGATAGATGTCATGTCAATCATCAAGGATCCCAATATCATTCTTGAAGCTTTGGGTAATCGTGTCCTTCTAAATGAAAAATGAGGATACTAAAAAACTAATCAACTGAAAGCAAAGAGTCAGCTACTTTAAAGCTGGTGAAGAGGACAACTACAGGCTATAGAATTAATTAGAGGGTCTGTACATCAATCGTACGATCAAGTCACCTGTGAGACAAAGCTGTGCCGCTATGGTCGGAAAAGAATTAGACTCTGAAGAATAAACTAGTGAACAATAGCGGAGAAGATACAAAGTGCCGATCAAAAAAGTCAATCAGAAATCCAGGACAGTCAAAAGAACACAAAGCTCACGTCTTGGACCTCGTTGATGACAACACATATGTTACTGCTAATTTTTTGGGGACTCCTCACTTACAAAATCAGACTTTTATGCGTACATGAACGAAGCTGCAACTGTCAGTAAAAGGAAATGTTCAGATGTTGATTCTACGAAAAATCGTAAATCAGAGCTTTTATCAATATGCGAAAGAATTCCGTATGGTACAAAAAACCCAAGCTTGCAATCGTTGAGCAATTTGTAGGCATTATACTTAGATTATAAACACTTGTTTACTTATTTCTTTTCACAGATGTACTTGGATTTTCTAGATGAAACAAAACAACAAGTAATACTCGCATCATATTTGGTTTCTTTCTGGAAATGCTGACACCATTGTTCCAAAAAAAAAAATGATCAGAGTTTCTAGACATCTCCTACAATAGTGTTCTTCTATGAAACCATCTTGAAAATTTCCTCGACAAACTTGATCGGCTATGTTATGGTCATCGATATCTATACTTAGTCTTTTTGTGCATCTTTATTTCTTTAAGAAAATTGCATTTCACTGCTAGAAATGAAGGACCAAAAAAATCATTTCCATGATTAGGCTACAAGCTTTTAGAAGGGTTCTTTGACCTCTAAGTTTTTTTTTTACAAAGCTATCTGTTTTTCTTTAAATGCCACCATTAGAATGAGTGACCCATATGAAAAAGGGGGATTTACCAAAGAATCGAGTACAAACCATTTGCTTCTTGTTTTCTTGTTGGTACACAGCTTTTTTAAGGCTTCTTTTCTCTTTCGCAATGCTGATGCTATCACTAACTCTGTCAGAAAACTCTGGGAAGCCAAGTGACGTTTTATAATCATTGACTTTGAAGAAAAATCCACCTCACTTTGTCTTGTTAGTATTGACGCATTATCTCTCGAATCATCTCATTTCAACAACATCGTTTAATGATAAAAACAGCCGATTGATCATGGTAATCGTAGAATGTACGGCTGTTGTTGTTTTAGTTGTTCTGGATTTTTATTGGGCTATTAGATGATTCAACTAGATCAAGACCACAGGCTGTGTCGGTAATCAATGTAGCAATATGGAATAATACATCAGCATGCATCTTATAAATGTTGCGCCAAGCTTTCAACAGTTCCAGTGTAACAATCTTTGAAATGGTTATAACCTAGCTGCTATCCATGTTTGCATAAAGCACCGCAAACTATTGTTAGGAAAAAGTTTTTATGACCTCAATGAGTTTGACCTAATTGAACTATCCAACAACTTTTTTAAATCTAAGCCGATAGCAAGGATGACAGTAGTACACGCAATAACTTTCATAATGAATGGAATGTTTCTTTTGGATGAAACTCTCTTCAAGGTCAACGTCATTCGAATCCACCCTAGCCTCTCAGAGTTTTTTGGCGGTGTTAATGATAGTTAGACATGAAGCGAATGTTTTACATACGCCTCTATGATATGACCTTTGTTTTGTATGGGAGAATGCCGTTGTCAAATATGCTGAGCAAGTCTGACATTTTTATGTAAGAGAAAAAGAGATGTGTTGTCAAAAAAATAAATAAGATGTAGATGCTAAGATAGCTTATTAAAATAATCTGTCATATTTAACAGACTCAATATGACCAGACTGGCTGAATATATTCAATGTTTGAGATACGCATGATTGTTTACGATCCAAAGAGACTAAAGTAGCTCGCACCATTGATTTATTTGCAATAAAATCTGTTTTTTTTTACTTTAAAGATAAACACGCCTAGAGAATTGTTGACTACGAACAACATCCCATTTCTTCTTGATAGAGTTCTTTATTTCTCTCTTACTATCACAACATCTTTCAGCTAGATCTAACTGGCGAAATCTGCAATCACTTGCATGAATAGCAAGAACCCAAAAGTTTATTTCTTATTGGCCTGAAAAATTATACGCTTTTTTCTTTTTCAATCATTCATACGAATTCAGTAAAAGATTCTCCTCATTTTTATTGTCAATTTAAGGAGCACTTATTTAGGGAGCATTTTTTGATTTCAGGAACATTTTTTTATTTATTGAGGAATTTGATCTATGCATTAAAAAAAAAGCTATCTTTATAAAGAAAGTTACAAGAAGCTTTTTTGGTTTGTAAAACGCAAATAGGAAGCGATACATACTGTTGTCATGTTATAGAAGAAGAAGAGCGTTTTTGTCTTCTCTATTCATATAATATCGAAAGGGCACTAACAGAAAGAAAAAAGCTGTCTATAAGAAATTATATAGTGATGCTTGACTAAAAGAAAAAGAAAAGAATACTTGTGTTAAGTTTTCAATAGAATGTCTGGAAAACAGATAGGACTGATGCTCTAAATCATTGCCACTGTTGTTTCTTAAAAAAAAAAAACTGACAAACACACATAATGTCATTTCCTTATCGTCTTACTAACATCCAGTAATGATATTCTTTTTATTTTCAGGGCAGAAGAAAGAGAAAGACAAGTAAACGGAAAACTGTTGCTATCCAATAGCTCGCTAGTATGAGCAAGATTCAATTGACTCTATTATGGGAGTCAACAATGTCAAAGCATTTTCTTTTATAGGAATCCTGTGTACAACTTTTTTTGGGGCACCGATTAAATTTTCGTATTTTACTCAGCCCATTTGTAACTTACACGTAAGATTTACATTCACATTTTTTTTTTTGCTTTATAGAAGAATGGCCTTAAAATACATAGCAGGCCTATTAACATTAGCTGGTCTTGGCCAGGCTTTATATTTACCTGGTGTTGCGCCTAATGATTATGAACAAGGAAGTGATGTTCCTCTCTTTGTCAACTCACTCTCGCCCATGTCCAACCTTCAGAAATCTGTCTTGTCTTATGACTATTATGATGAGCGATTCCATTTCTGTGCACCTGAGGGAGGAGCTCAGAAGCAAGCCGAAAGTTTAGGTTCAGTTCTTTTCGGTGACCGTATCTTCACATCCCCTTTCAAGGTAGATTGGTTGTTGATATATATTGTATGATTTACTGACGTCTTCTTCAGCTTTCCCTAGGCAACGATGAGAAAGATAAACTATTGTGTACCTCAACCACTGTTCCTAAAATAGATGCTGATTTTATCAATGAATGTATCAAGAATGAGTATGCCATCAATTGGGTTGTCGATGGTCTTCCTGCAGCTCATTTGAGTCATGATGAACGAACAAATGAAGAATATTACAGTATTGGATTTGCGCTTGGTACCAATAAGGGATCTTTGGCTGAATTGAACAACCATTATGATATCACCATTGAATACCATCAACGTGAAGATAGAAAATACCGCGTTGTTGGCGTATTGGTCTCACCTAGCAGTCGTGCACAAACAGTCAATGAAAGAGGTGTTGTTGTACCTACAGGTGGTCCTCTTGTACTTGTAGGCAACGAAAAAGTAGTTTATTCTTACAGTGTTCATTGGCAGGTAAAAGAAAATTGGAACAAGTGTTTTATTTTCTCGGGTAACTAAGTAAACAATGATAGCTTTCTTCAAAAGCTTGGGCTACACGTTGGGATAATTATCTTCATGTCTTGGATCCCTCTATCCATTGGTTCTCGCTCGTAAACTCTATTGTCATTGTTCTTTTCTTGACAGGTATGGTAGCCATGATTTTGATTCGTGCCTTGCATAAGGATATTTCCCGATACAATGCTGTGGATGCTCAAGAGGATGTTCAAGAAGACTATGGTTGGAAGTTGGTACATGGTGACGTCTTTAGACCTCCTCAACGTCCCATGTTCTTGTCTGTATTGGTTGGTAGTGGTGCTCAAATTCTTGCCATGACAGGATTGACTTTAGGTAAGCTAGATTAAAAGAGAGAGAGAGAGAAAGGGATTTAGGTGGATCATGTTGTTGACATGCTCTTGATTAGTCTTTGCTGCTCTTGGTTTCTTGTCTCCCTCTAACCGTGGTGCTTTGGGTACTGTCATGATCATTTTCTTTATGGTCTTCAGTTGTATCGCTGGTTTTGTCTCTGCCCGTGTTTACAAGATGAATGGTGGTGAAAACTGGAAGATGAACATTGCCTTGACTGCTGGCTTGGTTCCTGGATCTATCTTGAGTGCCTTGTTTGCCATGAACTTCTTCTTGATCTACTCTCATTCCTCAGGTGCTGTCCCCTTTGGAACAGCTCTTTCTCTTTTAGTTCTTTGGGCTTTGATCGCCTTACCTCTCAGTGTAGCTGGTTCTTATTTCGGTTTCCGCCAACCTCGCATTGAACATCCTGTTCGTACTAACCAAATTCCTCGTCAGATCCCTGACCAACCTATGTATTTGCGTGCTTTGCCTTCAATTTTGATGGGTGGTATTTTACCCTTTGGTGCTGTCTTTATCGAGATTTACTTTATCTTTAACTCTATCTGGTTCCATCGTATATACTATGGTATTGGCTTTTTGTTTATGGTCTTTGTTGTCCTCATCTTGACTTGTTCTCAAGTCACTATCTTGATGTGCTACTTCCATCTCTGCAGTGAAGACTACCATTGGTCATGGCGTGCCTTTTTAACTTCAGCAGCCACTGGTTTCTATGTGTTCATGTACTCTGTGTTGTATTACTTTACCAAGCTAGACATCAACTCATTCACCAGTACTGTTCTTTACTTTGGTTATTCTTCAGTCATCAGTTTCTTGATCTCTGTCTTCACTGGTGCTGTTGGTTACCTTTCTTGTCTTTACTTTTTGCAAAAGATTTTTGCTAGCATCAAGGTAGATTAAGTTTTCTTCGCAAGAAAAAGCACCTTCATTTAAATAAACAAGATACAAGAAAAATATAAGGGGGGGGGGTATTTTATTGTTCTAGTAATGCATGACAGGCGTCACTTAATCCTTTAGGCTGCACTGCGTTTACCATATCTACAAGTTGTTGAGCTGCTTCTCTATCGTTTCTATGAATGCATGCTTCAACTACGCTATATATCGCTTTATCCTCTAGTTCATAACCATCAGCCAGCAAGTCATATGTAATTGAAAGAGCCGATGGTAACTGTTGCCGATGAGCAAACCCAATAATGACAGAATGCATTTCCTTCACATGCTCCTTCTTCAGTCTCTGATTTCTACTTTTGAGATCAAGGTAAATCTGTTCCGCTACTGCTAACTGTCGATTTTTTCTGAAATAGACAAGTAATTTCTGTATTGTATCGTTTGGTATCCTTGAGTCGGTTGTCATGATCAGCATGGCCTGCCATAATCGAGCGACAGTCTGTTGTGTATCTTTGTCTGGCTTAAGTGAGGTATAGAAGTCAATAAATGATTGATAGACACTACATTTGGCTGTTATTTGATCCTTTATCATATATTCAAATATCCGGCTCGATGCTTTTTGATCTCTGTTGGACAGATAGGCGCGAATCATAATTTCGTAAGTAGACAGACGAGTCATGTTACGTTCTCGAGCCATATTAAACACATGCTCTGCATCCTCAAACTGCTTTGCGTTGATACAGCCCTTGATGGCACTATTCCAGCAACCTGAGTCCAGCTCGTGTTCGAACAACTGGACCATATGAAGAAACATTGTTTTCAGATGTGGATGACCATAGATCGCCATATCCTTCAGGAGTTTCTTTAGTTTCACTTGAGGTCGTCTTCTTTTTGGATCTCTCTGTAGTCTTAGATATTCGTAAAACCAAGATTCCATGCGATCGTTCTGATGTTGATTTCGATGAGGTAGCCATGACAACCCCAGGACGAGGTGAAAATAGGTTTGATGATTTGGCTCAATGCCGCATTGTTTCATGTCTCTCAACAAATTCTCTGCTTTCAGTTGCGATTCCTTTCGATGGACCATTTTAGCGTGTTGTTTTAGGAGTTGCTGGTAATAATGAAAATCGGCTTTCTGTTGAGGTACTGGCAACGTCTTTGCTTGTTCTGCTAGGGCAGACGAAAAGCGTCGTGTTGGTAAGCAAGGTTTTGCAGAAGTTATAAACAATGATCTGAATACATTATGACAGGCAAACCTATTGCCACAATGACTAGCCATAATTTAAAGGGGAGGAGGGTATTCAATGTAAGTAGACTATACAAAGAAAAAAAAAAAGACACCCAAAAAAAACTTTCTGGGTCCACCTATCAAAATTCGAGGGGGGTTGGCGCAAAAGAAAAAAATGATAAACGAGCTTGAAATCCAGACTATGCTAAGTCATATTTTTGGACAACTTAAAAAAAAAGCCTCAACTGGAATAAGAGGAAATGCGCATTCTCTTCCTATAACAACAATGCACTAACCTAGTTATAAATACGGTTTTAATTTTTTGAAAAACTGCTGAGAGATTCTTTGTTCTCGCATAAAAAAAGAGGTATATGCGTGGTAAAAAAAGATAAAGTATTAAAAGGTGACATTTGAGCTTAAAGCCCCCCCCCCTTTACATATTTTAAGCTCTGACAAGTTAACCTACTTTTGCCATGTGGGGAGAGGAGGGGGGGTGTTAAAACCATATTCCAAAAGTCATTCTTTTTTAGAATGATGTCTATTCTTGAACCAAAGTTCTCATTTTCCTCTTCTTGATTGCCTTTAGTTAAAAAGTTCATTTTTTCAATATATTAGTTGTGTCTATTCGTGCCGCCTGAACGCAGACATAAACTTCTTTCGTTTCTTTCGTATGTTATATAGATTACTCATCATTCTGTATTAAAGGCAATTCAGATCAATGGCTGAGAACAAAAATAAAAAAAAGGCGAATTACAGTCATCGTGCCCTTGCTTACTGCTTGAAGGAGAGTTTATCCAGTAGACATACAGGCACAATTAAGTCTTTTGTATCAACAAGAGAAAACAGAAAACTAGATATGCTAGCCTTGTAGCATGCTTAAAGTGATTGTCCCTCCAGAAAACAAGAAACATAATTCGATCTCTAATTTAACTGGTTATTTCATAATGGCCATGAGAGTCCCTCACTAAAGAAATTAGCTGAATCATGTTACACAGAATCAGCTATATTTTTTCTAGTACTGCTTCTACTATTCTTCTCCCTTCTTTAACTAAATAAGCAGGGGTTCAATAGGACATTTCATATGAAATATGAGTGAAATAAACTGTCATGAGCATCAAGATAACTAGACCTTAAAGAAAAAGAAATGGCATGTACAATAGCAAAAAAAAAAAGGCGGAGTACGAATCTGAATGAGCAACACAATTGAATGCGAGATTGCTCTTTTTTTTCTCTCTCTCTCTCTTTTCTTTTCTCTCTTTTTCCTGTTTCTTTTTTTTTTCCTTTTACTATATATCTTACAGTCTATTCTAAATTCAAAGAAAGAAAATAGTTTACATGTCGGAAGAACACAATTGGAAGTTCGCGCAATGTTTTGGTGATAAAGGTGACTCTGACGATATTACAGACGGTAAATAGCTAGTTTCGAGAGAAATTAATTACGCAGATAAAAGTAAACTAGCTAAACCTTTTGTCTCTGTTTATTGAAAAATAGCCGATATCATTTCAACTGTTGAATTTGACCAAACTGGTGACTATCTTGCTACAGGTGACAAAGGCGGACGCGTCGTTTTGTTTGAGAGAAATGAAAGCGTAAAGTAGAGCGAATTGTTCGTTAAAAAAGACACTAACATTTGTATAGAAAAAGAATTGTGAATATCGCTTCTACACCGAGTTTCAGTCTCATGAAGCAGAATTTGATTACTTGAAGAGTTTAGAGATTGAAGAGAAAATAAATAAGATCAAATGGTACAGAAGACAAAACTCGGCTCATTTCTTGCTTTCTACCAATGGTAAGTGAACCAAATAAAAGACAGATAAAGATTCACTCACTTCTTTCTTTATCTTTTGGGCTTTAGACAAGACAATCAAACTTTGGAAGGTATTCGATAAGTCATTGAAATTGGTGTCTGAAAACTCTCACAGCTCTGGTGACAACACTTCATCTATCCGTTTCCCCAAATTGATGCACCATGACACTATTGTTGCTGCTGTTCCCAGAAAAGTGTATGCTAATGGTAAGGTAGATTGAGCTTGTTGGAATCAACCAACTAAATATTCTGTCTTTAATTCGATAGCTCATACATACCATATCAATTCGATATCTATCAACTCGGATCACGAAACTTATATCTCTGCTGATGACTTGAGAATCAACCTTTGGAATTTGGATGTCTCTAACCAAAGTTTCAGTAAGTTCTTTAGAGCTTTTGTTAAATGTGTTGACACAGATACTGAATGATGGACTATAGACATTGTTGACATCAAGCCTACCAACATGGAAGAATTGACTGAGGTTATTACAGCAGCTGAATTTCACCCTCAACAGTGTAACGTGTTTATGTACAGTTCAAGCAAGGGTACCATCAAACTGAGTGATATGAGAGAATCTGCGTTATGTGATCGTCATGCTAAAGGTAAGGGGGACTATAAATGACATAATAGGGCAAAATTCAAATCCTTTTTAATTTCTTGTGTAGTATTTGAGGAAACTGAGGATCCTGCCCACCGTTCATTCTTTTCTGAAATCATATCTTCTGTCTCAGATATCAACTTTAGTCATGATGGTCGATACATTCTTTCAAGGGATTACCTCACTTTGAAGATTTGGGATATCAACATGGATAATAAGCCTGTGCAGACAATCAACATTCATGATCAACTGAGAGCTCGCTTGTGCGATCTATATGAAAACGATTGTATCTTTGACAAATTCGAGTGTACTTTTAGTGGTGATGATAGGTAACTATGGCAATATGAATCACATAGCACTTGAGACTGACTAGATTACAGTCATGTGATGACAGGTTCTTACAACAACACATTCCATTTGTATGACCGTGAGGGCAATACGGATATTACTCTTCAAGCTGATAAGAGTGCTTTCAGATCTAAGCGTCTTGGTGGCTCAAAGAACAAGATGTCTATGACAAGAAACTCTGCTCTTAATGCTGATAACATGGACTTCAATAAGAAGATATTACACTCCTCATGGCATCCTAAAGAAAACACGATTGCTATTGCTGCAACCAACAACTTGTTTATTTTCACGTAAGTCAGCATTAGGTCTTTGGTGTTTGTTCACTTATTTAACATTCTTTCTACTAGCGAGCAATAACATCCTTCTTTTAATACTATTATTATTATTCAATCCATGATATACAACTATACACATAACATGCACACACATACACACACACACATCTTTCCTCAAAAAATATGTAGGCATTTGTACACTTCTTTTTTCTAACTAAAAAAAAACTATTTTTTTTTCCAAAAGTACAAAGGGTCATTTCTAGATTCAGATAAACAAAATCTTGGCTTGTTTCAATTAGTTGCAACTTATGTTTACTTATAGAAAGAAGGAGCGCAAGTGTGTTCTCACAAACGTATCAAGAAAAGAGCGGGAAAATGTCCTTGATTATCATAGTTTGCTTTGTAGATGAGAGTTAATTAAGATTCTTAGCTTGAATTCTCGTCTTAACTTCATATAACTTTACACAATTCTACAGTATTCAATTTCAAAGAATACTGATACTGTTTGTCCCAAACTTCTATTAACAATATTGCTTAAGAACCTTATTTAATCTAAATGTGCCAGGTATTTGTCCGTTTTGATTTGATTGTCTCCATTGAAATATTTTGGGAAATGACTGGAGATAGAAATTAACTAATTTAGACTATTATAAACAGCTTTATTGAGGTTAATATATATATAGATATGGTAATGGATAGTATTATAGCTTACTTTTTCTTATTCTCTAAGTGATTTGGATATTTCCCAAAGAGAAAAAGAAGTAGCGAATGGTCATTGATATTTATAAGAGAAGGAAGTAATAAGTGTAACGTAAGAACTTGGTTACAAACAAAAAAAAAGAAAATGGGAACATCTTTCACTATGCATAGCTGTCGTAATTTATTTTATGCAATCAGATATTTCTTTCTAGAAAACTGAGGTAAGAAGTTTTGCAAGACTATCGCTATAAATCAAAGCCTAGTGTTTGAACAGTTTCGGGGGGGGGGGGGGGAGAGGTACACATATAATAGTATATAATAGCTAATGTTTAATTTTACTGCTTATAGAATAAACTTAAGATGGTTTTACTAACAATCTTTAGCTGTTCATGTTGAAACCGTACAAAGAAGAGATGTAAAACGAAGCGCAAGTGCTGTAGATATATACACTACGATAGATTGTATCTTTGTCAAAATTTTTTTTTATTATTGGTTTATTTTCGTGCATAGATTATTTTTTCTCAATTGGCAATTGGTGAGCAAAGATAGGTGATGATATACTAAATAACTAGAATAATGTATCAGAAATTTCTTTCTGTATAGCATACTTACTGGTCTTTTATTCATTTTTGTTGATGCAGGAAGGAGGGAGGATATGTGAATGGGTTCATTGTATTAAACAAATTGTTGCTTGGCGAAATATTGCGGCACCAAATGAAGACAATCAGAGCATAATTGAGTTTTGTAACAAACAAAAATTAATGTTGTCCAATATGTGACAGTAACAGAGTCGATGATCTATTGACCTTGTTGTGTTGTCGCAAAAAGTTGTAAAGTACAAAATGAAGTTACAAACACCTGTTAGGTGGGTTTCTTTGTGACATGTAACAGTGGTTGTCATCCAATGTTTTGTAACGTCATTTTTAGAGAAAAACAAACAAACACTCTTGATTTCATTTTTTTGAAACGAATGTGCTTCATAACCACGTCGTAAAGTAGATAACTCCTTCAATTGAAACAAAAACGATTCATCGGGATCCTTCAAAACATCTCTTAATATCTAAAGCGCAAGTATGCCCATCTTCTCAATATGTTTTGTTGGCTACAAATAAACGTTGGTTTTGAGGCATTTGCGCATTTTGATTTTCGGAGCTCGTTAGACTCATCAACTTCGACTTGTAACTCTTCTGATGTGATAGATGCAGTCGATACGGTAATAGTTCAGAGTAATCTGAAATATCCATAAATGATACAATAGTCACTCGAATTAAGAATGTCTGATTTAAGAGTATGCCTAATATTAAGAGCCATCCTCTAACTTGAAAATTGCCTCAAGCGATACAATAACATTCGATTTAAGAGTATGCTTAATATAAGAGTGCATTTCTCAGAAGTAAAACTATCTGAAATAAAGCGGCAACTGTGTCACTGAGAGGTTATGTGTTGTTGTAGTATGGGTAGCAATAATGGAAGCAATAGTAGAAGCGGCAGAAGTATAAGAAGATAGAGGTGTTATTGGTTTTGCTTCCATCAGGGAGCTAATAATGACACTTGAAGGTCACTGCTAGACACTAAGGCAGGGACGTTGTATTCATACCGTTCGGATCATTTATTTATTCACATTCACCTCTTTTTCGACTTCAGCTTGTTCTTTTAACGACTCTTTCGGCTAATCCTCATTCAAGATTGGCACTGACATTCTTTACGGGTAGCTGGTGTATGGGATTTTATACCTTTCGCGACAAAATAGTTTCCAATGTCTATATCTTTCTCGACTATGAGTTTGATTTCTATGATATTCTTTACTTGTAGAGGGGACTTGTTCAATAGACAGAAAAAAATGAATTTTGTTAATAGCAATAATATCCTGAAACTTATGTGGAAGCTCATTTTTCTGTGAGTGGTATGAGATATCTATAATTCTTGTGTGATCTTGATAATGCAATCTATTTGAAATGGTTGTCTTTTGTACTCAGTTTGTGTTCACTGTGGCCGGATTGAGCTCAACCATATAGCTGAAATAAGCGAAATATTCTGTACAATTTGCTGCCCGCGTGAACTATCCAAACCAGGAAAGAATTTACACCACCTCAAAAGAATTCGTGTGGTGATCTGAGCACATTTAGTCTCAACAATGGCAATAAGGTTACATAAAAAGACCAAATAAGTCATTTCAGATATAACATCAGAATTAAAGTAAAAGATCTAAATCCTTACCAAATAAAGAATCCAATTGAAGTCAGTAAAGTTCACACTAAAGAACTAGACTAAAGAGATAGCATCACACCATTCAGTAACATAAGTTCCCAGGACAAGGAATGATGAAGTCAATTAAAGTCACAAGTAAAGAAGTACACTAATTTAGTACAAAATCTCCAATATGTGATTACATCAAAGTCTTTATTGAAAACATATAAATAATTGCTGAATTTGTATCTATGTAAAGATCATCTATCTTTTAGAATAATGAACAGAGTATAAACCGTCTCGTTGTACTTCTTACTGTCTCTCTACCTTTTCTACTTTTCATAAATTCCACTTATCAAAACATCACAATTCGTATACAAAACAAAAGCAGTTTTTGTAACATGCAGTTCAAAATCCTTTTCTAAACAATAAATGAAGCGTTGTGTTGATCCGAGCACATTCAGTCTCAACAATGACAATAAGGTTACATGAAACACCCAAATAAGTCGTTTCAGATGTAGCATCAGAAATAAAGTAGAAGGTCTAAATCCTTACTAAGTAAAGAATTCGATTAAAATTGACAAAAAACTTACTAAAGAATTGGATTAAAGAGATAGTGTCACATCACTCATTAACGTAAGTTCTTAGTACAAGGATTGATGATATCCATTAAAGTCGCAAGTAAAGCAGTACTCTAATTTAGTAAAAATATGTCAGATGATAATGCATCAAAATCCTTAATAAAAGATATAGATAATCAATGTCATTGTACCTATGTAAACTTCGTTTATCTTTTCAATTATTAAGCGAGTGTAAACCATCTCGTTATACTTCTTACTGCCGCTCTATCCTCACATCTTCCATCTTTCTTCTCTATCTCAAAATATCACTCCTACCAACCTTAGCTAAGAATCTGGACACATCACCTTTCTCATGAGGTGTTCAACGGACAGCGTCAATGTCTATCATTTACCGCCGCCGATGTTACAAGCTTCCTCTCATTCATTCATCGCAATTGTCACCTTGCACTTACCACCATCAAGCTATGAGAAGCATCAGTTACACAAACTCACCCACAGCCTACTATATTGAGCCAAGATGTCGTAATAGGCACCTTGACTCAGACACATTTGACTAGGGCAGCACCAGTGGAACTAAATCACGAAGAAGTTGACATTGTGCCAACTATACACTATACTTCGGCTATCGCTTCACCATAATGGTAACACTTAGTGTTCTCCAAATCAAAGCGAATTTCCTTTAGCAATAGCCGCCTTTCTACGATCATCTGATCTTCACCGAGTTGCAAATCCTTTATCTCGTTTCTATCTATCTACCACCATAAATTCAAGTTATTAAGACTTAAAAAAGACCATAAGAGCCGAAATATTATCAAGATTTGCCAGGTATTTATGGGCAACATTGCTAGTGTCTGCCCTATTCTGCCCATCCAAGCTCTCTTAAATCGTCTTGTCTTCACCTTTACCACTTCTTGTTTCGAACAATGACTTCTCAGCTCTTGTCAACCAACTAAAACCATCAAACTGTTCACTATTCATAGCTATCTTCGTAAATCGATCAAACATTCTACCAATCACGCCATACCCATCAGATCACTTACCTCTACCATCGCTCACCAACAAGACATTGTCATACATGACATCGTAACATAAGGAATTGATCCTTGAAACCATTTTGACACATACTATCGCTTGGATATCATAAGTGAGGTCGATATCACCAACGCCATTCTATCACTACAGCCACCGTTTTTCTCTACAATTACCTAACAAACATCAAAGCTTTGATGAAGTCTTTTATAGTGTTTCTAAGGGTTATCTCTAGTTCGAATCTGTTGTATGAATGGGCGCTTCATCAGAAGCAATACCAAAAAAGCCATTAAAGTATAAATAACACTCAACAAAGTTCTTTAAGAAAATACCAAGCGATCTTTCTTTAGCTAAACAGGATATGCTTCTAATCACAATCTTTGATTTGGTGGTGAGAAAAGACTTGGTCCATGATACACAATATCTGATCTTCAATCACATCTTGTATTATATATCTCTAAGCAGTGGTTTATAGTAGGCCAACTTTATAACTCTTGCATTGCTACACAAACAAAATAACTTCAGTGTTCCTTTTAGTTCAAGCAAGACCTTAGGTAACATCACTTTCATATAAAATGCATGACATCTTGAATTCAAGATTTATACTAAATCGTCTGCCCAAATACAGTACTACCCTGCAGTAACGGAATTCAGTATGGATGCAGAGTTCTCCATTGTTGCTGTTGTATTTGTCTTTTGAATAGGGTTTTGTAACTTAGCAAGTTAAGTGAGACAAATTATAGGCCTTTATTAAGGTGAAGAGAAAAAGTGTCAGACACGATAAAAAACTCTTCTTAACCAGATCGGTATTTAAATTATATAAATGAGCTGTGGTGAATACCACATTACTCCCCTCCAGACTCTTTATGCATTGTGCAAAGACGTCTTATTTGGATTTCCGTTTCTTTGTTCCGAAACTGTTTGTAGCATTATTTTTCTTTTTCCAGAAAACTGCTTTTAGGTTGACCGTATGCTCCGCATACTTTCTAGGTCTGCCCCTTTTGCCTTGTGACTTCTTTGTCACTGTGTTGCTGATTGACACTAGGCTCCATACTGTTCCAGTATTCTTGAATAATTCCTTGTGAGTAAAAGTCTTCCGCTTTAACCCATTGGTTGAAGGAATCTTCCATGTTTTTCCATTTAACAAAATAAACATATTTGTTGGTTTCCTCGTCTAAGTAATGACCTAAGATAGCTTCCACTTCTTTGGTGCTTTCTGGATCCAGTGTGTGATCACTTATGACGGGTTTCAACTGAGATATAGTATAACTACTAGCTAGATTTTCGCCCGTAGTATCTTTAAGTACATATGTGCCCTGTTGTGTTTTCCTCACAATAGTGTATGGCCCTTCGTAAATTGGGTCCATTTTTGCTCTGAAGTTAGTTGGTATCCTTATCCTAACTAGACTGTTCACAGGAAGGCTTCTCTGTAAATGCGTTTTGTCAAAGTTTCCCTTTTGTTTTTCCACCGCACGCGTAGTCCTTTCTTCAATAGCCGGAAACACTACATCTTGCAATTGCCTGATTCTTTGATCAACTTGCTCCTTTGTCAAAGGTGTAGTTGTACCTGTTTCCTCGTTGTAATTCTTAAAGTCATTCAATTTCCTTCCAAACATAACGTTGAAAGGGGGTGTATTCAACCTTTTTGATACTTTGTTGTTGAGCGCCAATTGCACGGAGTAGATGAATAGATCCCATTCACCTGTGACACCCTCCACTACCTTTTTTAAGGCATTCATCGCTGTGCCTACAGTTCTTTCTGCAGCACCATTAGCTTGTGGATAATAGGGGGTAATCAAGCGATGATCAAAGCCAGCCGATTTTCTAAATCTTTCCATGACTTGATTAGCAAATACTTTGCCATTGTCTGATTGGACTATTCTAGGTATCCCAAAGTCGCAAAATACAGGTATCAGAGCTTTTACCACAGCTTCCGCTGTTTTGTTCGGTATAGGTCTTAGGATGACAAATCTTGAGCATATATCTATCATGACCAACATGTACCTGTTGTTCCTTTCCGTCAATGGTAGAGGTCCCGCTAAGTCTATCGCCCAATGATCTCCAGGTAAGGATGACCTGACCGGTCTATGAGGGTTATAACCTGTTTTTACAATGTTGAACTTTTGACATTGGGAACACTTTTTAGCAACCGCTAGTGCTTGTTCCATTAATCTAGGCCAATGCATTCCATTGTTGTGTATCGCTTTTACCATGGCCTCTGCTCCAAAGTGCCCGAAGAGATGCGCTTTCTCTAAAATCATCCTGCTTTTTCTCCTCCGTCGGAGGTTCTAGCATGTTTTCCGCTAAGTAAGCTGATGGTAGCTTTTGTGTTAGCTCTGTCAATCTTTCTCATGACATATTGTGAGGAGTGAAACTTATTCACATTACCCTCCCCCAGTTCTTTTTTACTATGAAAAAGACGGGATAAACTGTCAGGTAGAACATTATCAATACCTGGTAAATGTACCACCGTAAAAGTGTAGTTGAAGATCGTATCAAACCAGTTGGTTAACATGGCGTTCAGATCTTTTTGTGTATGTATAAAGACCAGAGCTTTGTGATCAGTACGTAGTATAAAATGACGCCCCCACAGATACGTGTGGAATTTCTGCAGTGCAAAAACAATGGCTAGCAGCTCCCGCTTGGTAGTACCATAATTTCGTTCCGACTTCGTCAAAGAACGTGCCATAAAGCCGATGTACTGAGGCTTCTTCATCGAAGATTCCTGCTGATATAAAACAGCCCCAATGCCTACATCCGAAGCATCTGTTGCGACCTGGAAAGGTAAATCCAAGTTAGGTGGTTGCAATATCGGTGCATGAAGCAGAGCTTGCTTCAGGTTGTGAAAAGCTTGATCATGCTTCTCTGTCCATAAGGAGCCGAGATTGCTAGCATGATTACGCAAGCCATCCAGCTTCGCTGTTAATATGGATATCTTAGGAACGTTTTCTCTAAAATAATTGACCAATCCCAGGAAACGTTGTATATCCTTGCCAGTACGTGGTGTGGGCCACTCCATAGTATTGGCAACTTTTCTAGGATCTAATTACGTTTGTCCGTTAGCTGATACACAGAAACCTAACAAATAAATGGTTCGCTGCGCGAAGTGACATTTTGTAGGATTCAATATCAATTTTACCCGGGTGAGTTCGTTGATGACACTCTTGACATGCGTTGTATGTTCCTGCATATCCCTACTATATATAACAATGTCATCGACAAAAGTAGATACATAGCTTCTAAATGGAGCAGCCTTGAACAACTTTGACATTACCCGTTGAAATTTGGAGGATATCGGTTTTAACCCGAAAGGACATCCTCTGAACATATACTGCTTGCCATCAACCGATGTAAATGCAGTCTTATGCTGATGTGGTGCATAGATAGGAAAGCGATGAAAGGCGTTCTTTAAATCTAAGGTAGTAAATACATTGGCACCTTGCAGGTCCTTAAAAATGTCACTGATCTTAGGTAAAGGGAAACGGTCCTCTTTCAAGAGCTTGTTAATATGTCTAGGATCCAGACACGGACGTTTGTCAGTGTAGTTTCCTTGTAGGTCTTTTTTAGGAACCATCGTCAAGGAACTATTCCACTTATTATCGACATTCGAAGGTACTTCCGTAATGATCCCTTCAGATAACCATTTTTCCACGGTCTCTTATACTTTTGGCTTAAGCATGTCCGCTATAGGATATTGTGATTTGTAACAAGCTGCCGATTCCGGAGTGTCCAAATACACAATTGCATCAGGATGAGTGCAGAATGTTCCAAACGGTATAGATTCATTTGCCTGAATACTTTCCCGAATGTCATCAAGTAGTGCGTTTTTTTCCGAAAGTGTACCAAATGGATCCTCATTTGGCTTTGGTAAATCCTTAAAAGGTTCTTCCAATTTCTCCATACTAGGTGGATCCCACAAAGTAGCTAGTCCGCAATAACCGATACCCAACACTTTCATCAAGTCTGTACCAATAGACATTGGTTTTTCAAAGGCTAGATTCATAACCTCAAACTTGAATGTATAAGATTTCCCATTATACTTCAATCTAAGTTCTGGGGTATACCCATAACACTTAATAGTGGATTCTGCCCAAGCTAAACGTATAATAGACTGTCTGCCTTCTACATACTTGAAAATAGGTATGTTATTGGTGATGCAAAAAGATTTATTCAAAAAAGAGAAATTTGCTCCGCTGTCCACCAGAGCACGTATTGCCACCAATTCTACATAAATAGGCACATCAGTTTCCCCATCTATGAGATGAACCAGTTCTCTCTTTTTGTTTTTCTTATGCTTACATGACATCTTGTCATCCTCCAAATCGGAGATCTTCATGTCATCCACCAAGGTCTCAATGACCTGATCCAGGTCTTCGTTACCAACCGTTTCTGACGGATTTTCGGCAGGCTTGACCAAGCTGGCCATTCTGTTTACTTGAGGCTGACTGCCGTTACCTCTTTGCAATTTTGGGCATACTTCCTTGTGCCCAGGAACCCAAACGCGACCGCATCTTCTGCAATCAGGCAGGCTTTTTCCTTAGGATTTAGCCCACTTGGAAGTGCCGGTGCCGTTGCTTGGCGAGACAAATATGCGCTTTCCAGCACCCTCCCCTTGATTGTGATCGTAGCGACGCTTACGCTCAGCAACCAAGTCTAAATTACTTACCATCGTAAGCATTTCGTCGATGCCCTTTTTCATGACATCGCTGGAACTACCGTTCACAGCAGCACTGACCTTGTGCTTCCACTCAAATCCGAGGTTTCCACAAAGTGCAGCGAAGAAAAATTCATCAACCGTGAATTGTTTCATATTTGTAGATGCTAAAGCATCCCTCACTCTCTCGACGAATTCGCATCCGTTTTCGCCTTCTCTGGGAGAGAGGTTTAACAACACCTTAATGTTAGCAATTCTTTGCTTAGGCGTGTCGATGTACTGTTCCAGCCATCCCTTTACCATTTCCCAAGTGACTAACTCCTCTGTTCCAGAGGCTGCCACGAGTTTGGTTTCGTAATGCACCCTGTATTGCTTACCCAGCAATGAGGGCATGCATTTCTCATGCTCAAAGTCAAGGTTGATACCCTGGCTTGCGCAGTAGCGCTAAAGACTTTCAACGAAAGACTTGACGTTACGACAAACACTACCGTGCTTACCTTCAGGTTTTTCGATGGGTCTCATCAAATTAGGCATTTCACCAATCTTCGGCTGCCTTCCCGCGTTAACCACCTCCTTGAAGAATTCTTCACCAGAGGGAAGTGAGAGGCACAAACATTTCTAAAGTCCTCAATTTGCTGGCAAGCCTTGTTGAGCAATTGAGCCTTGGCATCATCCACACAGTCATTCAACACATCTTCCGTGTGCGATACCCGAAGATCATTCGCCTTTCCTGAAGCATGCGGTAGGCCTTAAGAGCCTTGTTGACTGCTTCATGCGTACCCTCGGCTTGATCTTGTGTTTGGGGGATGAAATTGTTGTTCATAGTGTCTTCACTTAAAAAAATGTTGTATTTGTCTTTTGAATAGGGTTTTGTAACTTAGCAAGTTAAGTGAGACAAATTATAGGCCTTTATTAAGGTGAGGAGAAAAAGTGTCAGACACGATAAAAAACTCTTCTTAACCAGATCGGTATTTAAATTATATAAATGAGCTGTGGTGAATACCACACTGGCCATGGCTTCCTCTGCTAAAAAACATAACCTGCCAAATAAGGCAATTTCCCCTAATATACTGCCCAGGGCATGGGCTTCAGTTGTAAGAGGTACTGACACTACTCGTACTTCACTCTTTGCGGAAAAACAATCGAAAGACGATGCTTTTGCATCCGGATCTCAAAACCCCTTCTTGAGAGGTACACTTCCCGACTCGGTCTTCGTTGACATCACGAATGTCAAAGATGTCCAAACCTTTTTCAACGATCTCACCACTTTGTGTGCTCCTGGTGACCAACTATGGGGACTTGAAAAGACGCCTCGGGTGGAGAGCTCGAGATCCTTCATAGAATGTGTGTTCACGGAGTCTTTAGCCCGTAAGGCCGTTACAGAGGGTCTTCACCTTCCCTCCTCTCAGGAGCCTTTTACGACCTTTGAGGCCTTGTCAGCGGATGTTAAAATCCTCAAAATTTCCATTTCTGGTCTGCCTCGTCATATGGTCGAGCTGATGGTGGAGCAGCCGAACTCAAATCTGATATGTTTAGCAATCTGTCCCATTTTGGTCGAGTAGTTGATTGTGGACTGGTTCGAGGTATAGCTGGTACCTTTACCGGTCGTGGCCATGTTGTTCTGGAAGTTGAGTCCTCCTCCCCACGTACATTGCAGCATGAAGTACACTGGCAGTACTCCTACATGTCACCCCGCAGCAACCATAAGGACATCCGATCCAGCGAACCGGTTGATGCCATAAAGGTTTACGCTACTTGGGCGAAGATGGATCCTTACTGTCGATATTGCCACCAAAATGCTCATGTCATTAAGACCTGTAATAAGAGGCATGCGTCCCTAATCTGCTATAATTGTCAAGAGAAAGGACATATCTCTAAGGAATGTCCAAGAAAGAACTCTGCTCCTAGCGGTTCTACAAATAAAAAGGCTAGGAAGGCTCCCCCTGTGGCTAGTCCCACTGAGCCTACTACGGTAGTCAGCATCTTTGATGAACAGGATGCTGCGGTTACTGCATCAACCGCTTGTTTGGATTCTGATGCTGCTTCCAAGCCTTTGGTTGTTTCTAGTCCTCGTGTTGACGCTCGCTCCGCTGATGCAACGAGCGCAGTCTCTACCTTGGCTAGTTCTCGTCGTACTATGCAGACCAGAGCTCGATCTGCCAAAGCTCAAAGTCTTGGGAATACTAGCTTAGAGCACATGGAATCTAGTTCTGTCGAACATGCTCCTTCTCCTGTGGCTCATTTGGTGCCTGCTGTTCCTCCAACAATTGCTGCTTCTACTTTTGACTCCGATGTATGCAAGGCTTGTGGTCAGCCAGGCCATAAACGCCGTACCCATCGCGATTGTCCATTAAAACCCAAGAATTTAAGTCCAGTTGTATCCACGGATACTATCACCATATCTTCTGACCATGCGGCAGAACTCATAGAGTCAAGCATGGATCTTGAACTCGACGATTCTTCTATTATTCATGATATTACAACGGAGACTGGAGTGTCTCAAAACTCAACCCTCTAATTGTTTAATCATGAATTTAGAAAACGATATGGCTTATTTATACTCTCACGATGGTGTATCCTCGGATGCCCAATTTAACTTCTCGGACTCCTCTACAACTCTTTTCCCCCTACGAATTGCCACTTTGAACTGTCGTGGTTTGCGTAAAGTTGCTAATCCTAAGACAAGTTCTCAGTTTATTCGGTACATTCGTACGCTCTCACTTGACATTATTGCTCTCCAGGAAACACATGCTGTATCCACTGATTTGGAATCTCAATTTCATATGCAGTTTCAAGCTGTGGACAGTATCTGGACTTTCCACTGTGGGTTGATCTCTTTCTCTCCCGACCTTTCCTTTTCTCAGATTGTTAAAAGCTCATGCGGTAGGCTTATCACTGCCACAGTGTCTCACAAGTCTGACCTTTTTGAGCCTCTCTCTATCACTGTTTTATACGCACCAGCAGGCCGCAAAGAGCGCTATCCTTTCCTTCAGAATTTGATTCACTCTCTGCCATCCTCTCCTATTCTCCCAGTCCAACCTCTACGCCACATTTTGCTTGGTGATTTTAACTACTCGATTTCGTCTGGTCTCAATGCCAAATCTCGCCGTAGTAAAGCACCCATCACATGGCTTAATCACGTTGATCGGTTTTATGTAGATGCTGTCACACCTCGTAAACAAGCAGCTCACGCTACTTTTTCCAGAGGCTTATCACAATCATGCATTGACTATATCTACGTTTCCAATGATCTCTACCCTGCTCGCACGTATGGCTCAGTTCCTTACATGAACCCCATGTGGACTGATCATTTCTTGGTCAGAGCATGTTTCCAGCTCATTCCTCCATCGGTTTCCAATTCGCTCAATCAGACTGGTAAAGGGCTGTGGCGAGCTCACCCACGTTTAGCACAGGATCCCGTCTTTTGCGAGCGACTAGCATCTGCTCTATCACAAACAGTTGCCTCCTTCC